>WNWK01055922.1:0-11142 GCA_009830355.1 Cherax destructor
ATAGGGGGCAATGGGCAGATGGGGGAGGAATGGAGGAATTTTATAGCAGTGAAGAGTTTTTATGAGGATAGTGGGGCCAGGTTGAGTGTGAGGGGGAAGGGCTTTTTCCAAAAAAAGGGGCTTAAAAAAAGGATGGGATGTCACCGGGGTTGTTCAATATATTTAAGAGGGTTTTTTAAAGGGAAAGAAGGAATGCGGGGCTTCAAGAGGTGTTCAAAAAAAAAGAAAAAAAAAATGGAGTTGTCACTTTTTTTTTCTGATGAACTGTTTTTTTGGGAATCTTAAAAAACCCGCAGGGGTTTGGGGGGATGAATTTGGGGGGGAAAAAGAAAAAAAAATGAAAAAGGAAAGAGTAAGGTGATGAGGATAACAAAAGAATGGGTGACGAAAGATTGAATCAGTTTGGGAGGGAGAGAGAGGAGGAGGTGAATGATTCAGTTTTGGGAGGGGGTGTCGGGGAGGGGTTTTAAAAGGGGGAATCAAAAGAGGGGAAAAGGGGGGAGATTTGGAGTCTGTGGAGACAAAGAACCTTGTCCGGAAGAAAGGGGGAAGAGGGGAATATTAAACCCAAACTCCATATGGGTGGAAGCAGGGGTGATGAATGTTGCAAGAGGAGAAGGGGGAGGCAGTGGAGATTCTGTCTGGGGTCAAGGGGGGAATATAATGAGGAATTCGGGGTTTAAATTAGGGGGGGGGGGCCAAAAAATTTGTTCAGAGACTGAGGAGGGGTTTTTGAGGTGGTTTGCATGAGAAGGAAGAGACAGGGACTTCGGGAGTGAAACCAGTGGGGGGAAGGGGGGTAGGGGCCGGCCAGGAAAGGGGGGAGGGGTAAAAGGGAATTTTGGGGGGGCTTGACCCCGCAACAGTGGAGGTTTTGATGGGGTGAATGGAGGAAGGGTTTTTTAATACTTGACGGTGTTGGGGAGCAAATAACAAGAAGGGGGTTTGGGAAAACCGGCAGGGGATTTGAGTTTGGAGAGGGGAAAAAAAGGGGCCGGAAAAAAGGGGGGTGTTAATGTTGTTTTATAACTGTAGTGTGCCCCCTTCCCAAAAATGGGTAAATGATGAAAGTTTTTTTTTTCCCCCCCCTGGGGCAGGGGAAAAAAAAAAAAAAAATATTAATAAAAATAATATATAAAAAATATATATATATATATATTTTATTATATATATATATATAATGTTTATATATATATATATATATATATATATATATATCTAAAGGGGAAAACGAAAGTTGGCAATATTAAGGTTTTTAAAGTAAAAGGGGGAAAGTTGGTCCAGGAGAAATTTCCAAGGAAATGTGTGAGAATTGGACTCCAACAAACTCTTCTTTTTCCGCGTTTTTGATTTTTTTTGATTTGGATCCGCAAATCTATTTTTCGATATAAAATTTTAAAAATTTTTTTTTTTGTTTAACTTCATCAATTTTTTGTATTTTTGTTTGAAAAAAACCCAGTTTCCCCTTTAAAAATTTTCTTTAATTTTTTTTTCATGGGTTTCATTAAACCATCACATTTTATGCAGTGAAATTTTATTGTAAAAAAGGGGATTTATAAAGAAAAGAATGCTAATTGTTTTTATTTTTTTTCCAGGAAATAAACAAAGGAACAGAGCAACACACACAAAAGTTAAAAAATGGGAGGCGGGGAAACCCTACTATTTTTTTAAAAAAATGATAAAGCATGGACGGGGGGAGCAGAACCCAAAAGGGGCAGCGAAGAGGGGGCCCCTGAGCTATGAATCGACCCCTCAACACAACTGGGGGAGTACACACACACACACACACACACACACACACAAAAGTCACAGATGGGGGAAGTGGAATAGTTTGGGAAGCGAAATGGGGGCAGGATCCATTCATAGTTTAAGAAGGGTTTTATAAAGCTCATGGCGCAGGAGAGTGCCCCAAGGGGGCCCAGAAAAACCAAAATGGACCGACCCAAAAACCAAAAAACAATGAGTACACACACACACAAAAAACCCCCCCACACACACACACACCCCTACAATAAATCACGGGGTCATGACATGGTACAGTAAGACAAGAGAGAGAGGGTGGGTAGATTGCGTTTTCTTTGACTGTAAGGGAGTTTAACAAAATTCCCCCGAGATTAAAAAAAGCGGGGGGACCAGGGGATAACAGGTAAGGCACTGCAAGGATCTAATATCTATCAAGACATGAGCGAGTCAGGAACGACGAGGTGTCAGAGTGGGCCGAACGAGTGGCAGGATCAGTCCTGGACCGGAGCTTTTCTGGTTTTGGGAACACATGACGGAAGGAAAGACCAGAAGTGCCCCAGATGATGAAATTTATGAGAAGAATTCAAGGGGCGAGGACCAGGCAGAACTAAAAGGGATCTGGACAGGCTGCAAGCCTGATCCAGCAACTGGTTTTGGAGTTCAACCCCCCCAAATGAAAGAAGAAGAGGGGGAAAGGGAAAGAAGACCCAGATGGGGCAGCAGGGGGCAGAGACTACCCCAACGGGAAAAAATCTTGGGGGGAGTATAACACCAGGCAATTCCGAGGCGCACATCAACCAAATAACTGCTGCAGCATACGGGGGCCAGAAAAACCCAAGAACAGCTTCCCCTCTCAATAAGGAATGTCAGGACCCTGACACCAGTTAGGCCATATTGGGACAGCAACAGTTTGGAACCCCCCGCCGCACTAGTCCCAGCTAAGGGGGGTCCTGGGAGGGTTAAGGGAAACGACCTGACGACACTGGAGGACATAAGGGGGGGTATGATAACGAATATAAAATATGAGAAATCGACAAGGGGGAGAGACAGGGGGTTCAGAGATGGGGGACAGCAACAAGGGGGGCCCAATTGGAATTGAAGACTTAGATGAAACAGGGGGTTTAAAATTTCTTCAAAAAGTTTTAAAAAGGGGAAAACTGGGAAGGAGTGTGGGGGAAGGGCAAAAAAGCAAGAAGAGGATGATGCTTTTGGACAGGAAGAGTGACCCAGAGGGGGCCGGGAAGAGGCTGGGGGCCAAGAGCTGGACTTGATCCCTAACGACAAATAGGGGGGACTGCAAAAAAAGAGTTCACACACACACACACACACACACATGTATACAATATCCTCATTGTCTGTCATCTCTTGTATGTATTCATTTATGATCTGTTACTCTGTATTCTTTGTATGTATACTTTGTGAGTATGAGTATATCAGTATATTATTTTGTTGATAATTTGTAAATATAAATGATGGGATTTAATCATTTATATACTTTTTCTGATGGAGCACTAAATCAGTAGGGGTCATGATGTACCTTGTACATGACAGGTAATCAACTGCTCTTAGAGCTCCAAGAGCTCTGAGGATTCCACAAGTTCTTCGCCAGCTTCAATGCACAAGTTATACCGAAGTGTTGTGTGAAAGTGCATAATTTGTGAGAAAATATAAATTTCAGTTATTTAAAATTTGGTTTATTAAAATTTGCAAATTTATGTCTCAAATTTGACGTGTGTAAAGCATGAGGGTTGATAGCTTAATATCACCGTATCTTTCAGGGGACAGGCTCTTGATCTAAGAAATTGAGCTACTTTTTCCTCTGATCAAACGACTTCCAAATCCCAGGCGCTGTATAAAGCCGTGAGGTTTATCGCTTCTCTTGAATATAATTGAATATAACACAGGTGATTGTCCAGTAACCTGCAAGGAACACCTCTGAGCTTTCTGTGAAAATAATCATTTAAATCTAAAACTTGGAAGGTTGATGATATAGTCAACAGGTTGGATAATATTGTGTCAGGTAATGGGAACAAGCCCATCATCTGTCTTAATCCTGGTGGAAATGGCATCGGGAAGAGCAGGAGACAAGAGCAGCTGGATAAGCCATAGATGTAATTAGGTCTAAGGGATTGGTCCCAATCATATGTAGCATCTTGCCTAGAAGGGAGTAGGCAGTGAATGGATGTCTAGGGCAATTGGTGCAAATTGCTGGCTAGATAGGTACTGCTAGGAATTTGCAATTCCGTTCATTGATAACTGGGACAAATTTGATGGCAAACGCATTATGTATGCAAGGGATGGGGTACATGTCTCAGGGGCCGGAGTGGTTGCATTATCCAGCTCAATTGAGAGGGCCATTGCTGACTTGTCTAGAACTTTAAACTGATAGATTATAAAGGTATGGGTGTGTGTGGTAAACAATCAAGCTGCAGTACAAGGGTTGAAAACAGCAGATATAACAGGTAACCTCAGGGATATGTTTAATAGAAAATATTCAAAATAAAGTTGCTAGTTAAGGCAAAGTATTTTATTAATAAACAAATGAGTTAAGATTACTTGCATGTGCAGATAACATAGATATTATTGCTATAACGGAGACCTGGTAAAACCTGAAAGATAGAGAAATGCTTCTGAATGCCACATACAAGGCTATAAACTATTCCACACTGATAGGGTCAACAGGAGTGGTGGTGGAGTAAGCGATGTATGTCAGAGATAATTTAAATTGTTGTGTTAGACAAGATATAAGAATAGAAGCATCGGACACAGAATCTGTTTGGCTACAGTTTCTCGAGGGTCGTGACAAATTAATTTTGGATGTGATTTATAGGCCTCCAAATCTTGATAGGGAGTACAGTAAGCTGCTATGGGACCAAATTCATAAGGCGTCTAGATATGAAAATGTTGTGTTAATAGGAGATTTTATCTTTAGACAAATTGATTGGAACAATATGACAGGAAATCTTGAGTCTAGTGACTTTCTTGATACGATTCAGGATTGCTTTTTAAAACAGTTTGTGACAGAACCAACTAGAGGAAACAATCTGCTTGACTTGGTTCTTGCCAACAAGGAATCACTAATTAATAATCTTGAGGTTAATTATGAGCTTGGGGAAAGCTATCACAAATCACATAGTTTCAATATATCATAGAATCTCCCAAATAACTGCAATCAAGTCTCTGTCCCAGACTTCCGCTTGGCCGACTTCATGGGACTGAGAAATTACCTGGGTGGGCTAATTGGAAAGACCTGACTATGGGTCAGGTAGGTTGTGTTGGTTGCCAAAATGACGTTTTTCAGAGCATAGTTCTAGCTGCCCAAATAACCAAAAATGATCCCAAATGGATAAACAATAGATTAAAACATCTCATTGGTCAAAAGAGAGGCATATATAGGTGTATCAAAAGAGGGGATGGGCAATTAAGAAATCAATACACTCAATTAAAGAGAGAAATAAAAAAGGGAATAAGAAAAGCGGGAAGAGATTATGAGGCTAAAGTGGCAATGAATTCGAAGACTAACCTAAAAGGTTTCTTTCAGGCACATATAAGTAAGATTAGGGACACGAAAGGCCCTCTCAAAAGTAACTCAGGTCAGATCACTGACAGTGATATGGTAATGTGGGAATTTTTTAACTCTTAATTCCTCTCAGTTTCTACGTAGGAAAATACTAGCGAAATTCCAAAAATAATAATTTATGTACAACAGGACGATAATAAACTATGCACTTTTAGGGTAACTAGTGACATGGTGCTCAGACAAAGAGAGAAATTAAAGCCGAACAAATCCCCAGGCATTGATGAACTGTTTGCAAGGGTTTTAAAGGAATCTAAAGAGGAGCTTCGCAAACCTTTGGCTAGTCTTTCCAACATATCACTACAAACTGGCATAGTGCCAGACAAGTGAAAAATGGCAAATGTAATACCTATTTACAAAGCAGGAGACAGGTCCTTAGCTTCGAACTATAGACCAATAAGCCTTACCTACATGGTGGGAAAATTTATGTAATTAATAATTGTTGAGGCAATTCGCAGCCATCATGTGAGGCATAAATTGATTAATGAATCTCAACACGGTTTTACAAAGGGCGTTCTTGCCTTACGAATTTACTAACTTTTTTCACCAAGGTATTTGAGGAGGTAGATCATGGTAATGAATGTGATATTGTGTATATGGACTTCAGTAGGGGTTTTAATAGAGTTTCACATCAGAGGCTATTGAGGAAAATTAAGGCACACGGAATAGGAGAATTTTTTTCCTGGGTAGAAATGTGGTTGAGAGATAGGCAGCAGAGAGTTTGCATCAATGGTGAGAAATCAGAATTTGGGTGAGTCATGAGTGGTGTTCCACAGGGGTCAGTGTTGGGCACTTTGTTGTTCACAGTTTATATAAACGACATTGATGAGGGAATAAATAGCGACATAAGCAAGTTTGCTGATGACACCATAATAGGTCTAATTCATTCTAATGAGGACATTAGAGCACTCCAGGAAGATTTGAATAGACTGATGCCGTGGTCGGAGAAGTGGCAGATACAGTTTAATATAGACAAATGAAAAGTTCTAAACATTAGGCAAGAAAATAACCATGCCACATATAAACTAAATAATGTAGATCTTAATATTACTGATTGCGAAGAGGATTTAGGAGTTCTGGTTAGCAGTAATCTAAAACCAAGACAACAGTGCATAAGTGTTCGCAATAAAGCCAACAGAATCCTTGGCTTCACATCAAGGAGCATAAATAATAGGAGTCCTCAGGTTGTTCTTTAACTCTACATATCTTTGATTAGGCCTCATTTAGATTATGCTGCACAGTTCTGGTCAACGTGTTACAGAATGGATATAAATGTACTGGAAAACGTACAAAGGAGGATGACAAAGTTGATCCCGTGTATGAGAAATCTTCCCAATGAGGATAGACTGAGGGCCTTGAATCTGCACTTTCTAGAAAGTGTAGAATTAGGGGGATATGACTGAGGTATATAAATGGAAAACAGGAATAAATAATGGGAATAAATAGCGTGTTATAAATATTTAGCCAAGACAGGACTCGCAGCAATGGTTTTAAGTTGGAAAAATTCAGATTCAGGAAGGATATAGGAAAGCACTGGTTTGGATAAGTGGATGAGTGGAACAAACTCCGAGTACCGTCATAAAAGCTAAGGCGTTATGTAGTTTTAAAATAGGTTGGATAAATACATGAGTGGGTGTGAGTTGGACTTGACTAGCATGTGCTATTAGGTCTGATGCCATACTCCTTAAGTGGACGTGACCTTACCTGACAAGGTGGATCATTGTTTTAAGCCAGAAGGGGACGTGGACGTGCCTCGCATGGGCCAGTGGGCCTGCTGCTGTGTTCCTTCTTTCTTATGTTCTTATTCTTCATACCTGAAGTGTCTTTATCCCAGCTGATTGTTACTACAAGGCCTCGTGTACTTCATCATTATGAAATAACGTAAATAACGTAGTCACTGAGTCAATTATCAGTTCTTAAACCCAAAATATTAACTGGAAAGGAAGAATTCCAAAGAGTGCAGAATTAATATAAAATTGTCCAAGATAAAATGTTTAAAGAGGGAGATTAAACACAAAACGGATGTAGAGATGTAAACTCAAAATGCAGAACAAGTTTTACCGAGGCACTGTCTCGCTCTGGGCTTTGAAATAACCCGAGAAAATATAAAACTCTTTTCTTGCAAAATTCAACTGCGCAAAAATAAGAGAAAGTAAGAGTCTTTCAAGAATAGGGATTGTTAATCTACTTTAAAAATCGCAAACTTCGCAAATATACTTCCCCAGAAAAATATATATGCTTACTCATTCTTAATAAATCGGGGGGTCGTAAATTGTGGCAAACCTGTCTCCATTCACTTCTGATAGGAGTGAATGGAGACAAATGGTTTTTAATACTTGACGTGCTGTTGGAGTGTGAGCAAAGTAACATTTATGAAGGATTCAGGAAACCGGCAGGCCGGAATTGTGTCCTGGAGATGGGAAGTACAGTGTCTGCACTCTGAAGGAGGGGTGTTAATGTTGCAGTTTTATAACTGTAGTGAAGCACCCCTCTGGCAAGACAGTGATGGAGTGAATGATGATGAAAGTTTTTATTTTTCGGGCCACCCTGCCTTGGTGGGAATCGGCCGATGTGTTAATAAAAGAATAATAATGTCCTCGTTAGATACAATTTCCTTCTCATCACTACAATTTATATATTTTATCCCTCCATCCTCCCTTTGTTCTTTTTAATATCTTATACGATGCAAGTAAGATTGCAGAGGACAAGGAGGTTTTAGTAGGGATGTGTAGACCTTGTAAATATTTATATTACCATAGGTGTTATTTCCCATACTGATAAAGGAGTCCCCTTATATTCCCTTATCTGATGGGATTACATACACCTTAAAATATTCTGCTAATACCCACACACTTAATATCCACACATACTGTACATCATCCAGGAAACCATTTAACATTATTTCCATGGGTTCCATGGAGTATGAAGGAATAATAGCCATTGTTTGATTTGACTGGACTGGCTAGAGCCTAGTGAAATCCTCTGGAATTTTGGTTTGGTGGTGAGAGAGGCAGAGAAGTGGTGTATCGTCAGTACCCTTACCCATGGAAATAAATTGTATAAAATAACGACACAATGGAAAAAATAAACACACAAGCAGAATAATGTCATCCTTTATTGACAACGTTTCGCCCACACAGTGGGCTTTATCAAATCTGTTTGTGACTTGATAAAGCCCATTGTGTAGGCGAAACGTTGTCAATAAAGGATCAAATTATACTGTTTGTGTTTATTTTTCCACCCTTTCCCATAAAGTAAATTGGAAGACATGTGCAATTCCTATGATATAAATAAAAGACCTAGAAAGCTTTCTCAGAGTGTGTACGAACTACTGTGGCCCATAGCCAGGTGTTTGCCTGGATCTGCTTATTTTGGGAGCAACTTCACAGACATAATTAATGTACGTATATGGGATCAGTCTCGTTCGATAAAACTCATGTTGAGCTCGTCTGTTGTTTGATACTCACCCTTGTTGTAGTGCTCACCTTCTGTTGTGGTATATCTGGCAGTGGATATTACCTGCCGTTGTGGGAGTCCACCTACCCTCTAATGTTCACCTGCCCTTTAATGTCACCCGTCGTTTTACGGCTTACCTGTCGTTGTTGGTTCCGCCTGTCGTTGTATTCGTCGAGAGAGAAAATTTATAAAAATATTCCTCTCCATTCAGAGGGTCTCGTCTAAGCTCTCGACCTGAAGCTTTCAAAGAGAACCGTCTTAACGAAGCGCTTCACTTCCCCACTCATCCTCAACAAAAGCAAGAAAAACAAGCTACGCAGTTAATAAAAACTCACACAAGGTAAAGCAAACAATTAAAAATTCCTCTTTCTCACCTCATGTAAAAAAAAATAAAAGGAATGTGTAACATACCCTCCAGAAGGCTTGTAGCTTTGTGTTCCTGTAAAAGTCGTCAAAACAATAAAAATGAAAGCACTTCAAGCAACACACTGACGGTAGTCTCACTGCTTTCTGTGTCATGTTGTGTGGGGCTTTTGAGGGCATAAGTTCCAAGCCTCGCTGGTGTTGTCTTGGGGGACGGGGATGGGAAGGGAGTAAGTGGAAGGATGTAGATTACATTACGTACTGGGAGAAAGGAAAGTAAGAAGCATAAGGTAAAGAGAGATGGGAAAAAAAGTGAGAAAAGAGGAAAAGAAGTTGAAGGATGGATATATATATATATATATATGTATATATATATATATGTATATATATATATATGTATATATATATATATATATATATATATATATATATATATATATATATATATATATATATATATATATATATATATATATATATATATATATATATATTAGGCTAAATTAAATTGCGCTTTGTTATAATAAGGTTAGGTAAGTTTTATAAGGTTCTTTTGGTACAAAATTATTAATTTTACATTAAATTAATGAAAAAAATATATCTAAACGTATAAGATAATTTTTAGAAAGGACTTAATTTTAAATGTGTTCTTGCTAATTGACCAGTTTTACCTATTCGGCACCACACACACACACACACACACACACACACACACACACAAACACACACACACACACACTCATACTCACATATTCACGTACTCAGACAAACCTAACCTAACATATTAGATCATAAATCCCTCCCTCCACCACACACCTCTTTTTTACATATAGCTGAAGGAGCTAGAGCATCGTAACAGGATAAAAAATGGGATCTTAAAAGGGAGGACGTAAAGGCAAGGGAACTGAGGATGGTTGGTCTGAAAAGGAAGAATCGGTAGAACGGCTCAAGAACAAAATGGATAAAGAATGGGAAAAAAGGATAAATGAGCTTTACAATAACATGTTAGAGAAGATATCTGCAGAGATCAAAAAGTGGGAATCACGAGCTGTAGTAGCTGAGGCAAAGATACAAAGACTGGAGGAAGAAATGGATGTGCTGAAGCAAGATATAAAGATGAGGTCCGAAAGAAGGTGACTGAAATGGGAACATCAGTAGACAGGGAGGGGACTGAAGGAGGGGATGGAGCTAAGTATTTAGCAGACGTACTATCAGGTCATCAGAATGTCCAGGAGATGATAAGGGAAACAACAAAGGAGATGCTTAAATCAGATCCAGAGATATTGAGAGAAAAGAAATGGGAAGAAGAGGGGGAGAGGTCAATAATTATTCATGGGCTTCAGGAGGCTGAAGGGAAGACCTATGATGAAAGAAAGCATTGGGAGGAAACAGAGATTAAGAGCATCATTGCAATAACAGGAGAGAAGGACATGTCTCAGGTAGAAAATTTTCACAGTCTTGGGAGGTATATGAGGGAAAAAATCGACCAATCAAATTTACATTCAAGACGGAAGTGGTAAGGAACAGGATACTACAACAGAAACCAATGTTAAAAGAATCTCAGGAATATCAACAAGTGTACCTCAATCGAGACAGAACACGAAAAGAAAGGGAACAACTGAAAGTGAGAGCAAGACGAAATCAGTGGAAGGAAAGAGAGACAGGACAGGCAACGACAGACAGGAAAGAACAGCCTCTGGGGGAACATCAAACACATATGCTTTTAGAAACCCCTCAACTCCTGTCACCACATATCAACCAAACACAATAACCACAAACAAACCACACATCATAGCCCCCACCCCCCTAAGCACTAATTTCACAATCACAGCAGCTTCCCATAATCTCCCTGCCTCCCACCTCCCCAGCCTGCACCTTCCTCTCCATCTCCCAAAATACAGTAATGGAAAGGAAGCTAAAGTATGGTACACCAATGCAGATGGAATAACAAATAAGAGTGAAGAGTGGCAAGAACGAATCACTGATGCATCACCTGACATCAT
>WNWK01055923.1:0-11142 GCA_009830355.1 Cherax destructor
GCCCAGAGTGAGACTCTGGCCTGTTCATTAGGTCAGACCTAATGAACAGGCTCCCCAGGCCCCAGTCACCACAGTCAGTAGAAAGATCAGGGCAGGGTACAGAAGTTCTTCTCTTGCTTACCTGGCTATTCATAGTACACACTGAAAAACTGTCAGTCACCGTTACTCCAGTTTGCGCATTACCATCTTTTAAAGCAAGGTCCTGTGAAACCAAACATTCCTCACTGTTGAAGAGACCCAAAACATTGTTGCCTAGTAGAAGGTCAACACCTGCAAAAGGTACAGTCTGGTACGCAGACTCCACCCATAACCTGTGCACCGGAGTCCTGACAGTAACTCTGGTAATCCCTTTGAGAAAAACGTGCAACCCAGTGTATGTGTCACCCGACACTGGCAATACACCCCTGCGAAGCAAGATGTACGTGCTACCATTGTCCTTTAAAGATACAACACCTGATACCCTACCTTCATTTTGGTGTAAGACCACGGTAGACTTGCTGGAATAGACCTTCATCCGAGGGTCTAAGACATCTGGTCTTCTTTGTGTAGCTTGGGGCAAGACTGCAATGCAAGCCACAGCCTGGTCTCTAAGCATCTGTCTACAATATGGCTGCAGGTGGCCATGTTTATGACAATATTTACAGTAATAAGGTGTAAAGGCCCCCTGTCCATTTGACCTAGGTTGGGTCTCTTGACGCTGAGGAACTGGGCTCGTCCTAACTGTTCCCTGGAGTCCTGGACCAGTGGCTCTGGACTTAAAACTTTCCTGGGTAGGTACTGGAAAATTAGGTTAAAACTCTGGTGGTTAGTAGGCTGGAAAACAGGTGGCTTAAACTTCTGAAATTTCTTATTCCTACTGGTAGGTGGAGAAATCTTACCATTATTAATATGTGGTGTCTGTCCCAACTACTGGACCACTATGACAAGGTCCAGGATGTTCTAGAAGACAAACAAAATGCAGATGTAGTATAAACAGACTTTGCAAAAACCTATGATAAGTGTGACCATGGTGTAATAGCACACAAAATGCATGATAAAGGAATAACAGGAAAAGTTGGTAAATGGATCTATAATTTCCTAACAAATTATGCACAAAGAGTAGTAGTAAACAGAGTAAAGTCTGAGGCAGTTTCTCTGAAAAGCTTTGTTCCACAAGGCACAGTACTCGCTCCCATCCTGTTCCTCATATTCATATGTGACATAGACAGGGATGTAAGTCACAGCACTGTGTATTCCTTTGCGGATGACACCCGAATTTGCATGACAGTGTCCTCTATTGAAGATGCTGCAAGACTCGAGGCGGTCATCAACCAAATCTTGAAATGGGCCGCAGAAAACAATATGAAGTTTGATGATGAGAAATTTCAACTACTCCGATATGGAAAACGTGAGGAAATTTAAACTATATCGGAGTATAAAACAATTTCCAACCATACAATAGAGCGATAACCTAATGAAAAAGACCTAAGGGTGATAATGTCGGAGGATCTCATTTTCAAAGACCACAACATTGTATCAATCGCATCTGCTAGAAAAAAAGACAGGATTGATAACGAGAACGTTCAAAACTAGGGATGCCAAACCCATGATGACACTCTTTAGGTTGCTTGTTCTATCTAGGTTGGAATATTGCTGCACACTGACAGCACCTTTCAAGGCATGTGAAGTTGCTGACCTTGAAAATATACAGAGAACCTTCACGGCACACATAATTGCAATAAAGCACCTCAATTAATGGGAACGCATAAAGGTCCTCAACCTGTACTCACTAGAACACAGGCGGGAGAGATACATGATCATATACACTTGGAAAATCCTAGTGGGATTAGTACCAAACTTGCTCACCAAAATCACTCCCTATGAAAGCAAAAGACTTGGCAGACGATGCAACATCCCCCCAATGAAAAGCAGGGGCCCCACTAGCACGATAAGAGACAACACAGTAAGTGTCAGGGGCCGAAGACTGTTCAACTGCCTCCCAGAATACATAAGGAGGATTACCAATAGACCCCTGGCTGTCTTCAAGGTGACTTTAGGTGCCTGTCCAGTGCCGCACCTAAAGTCAGTACCTGACCAGCCAGGCTGTGGTTCGTACGTCGGGTTGCATGCGGCCAACAGCAACAGCCTGGTTGATCAGGCCCTGATCCAATATGAGGCCTGGTCACAGACCGGGGCACGCGGGTGGTGACCCCCAAAATCCTGCCCAGGTATACTCCAGTTATAATCTTAAGAGATGAATAGATCACCTCCCCGTAGTGTGGAGAAAATTTCTCCAGAAAGGAAGATATCAGCCCCCTTCAGCCCCCCTGAGGGACTTGAGGGACTCTATCCTCCCGGGAAGGGCAAATAGCGACTTGCTTCTTGATCAACAGTTTAATGTGAAGCAGATGCCGTACCAGAGCATCACAGTAAGTCACGCCACCTTGTGTTGCAACAAGTGTTGACAGCAATGTGAGTGACAGTGGAATGGAAAAATAACTCTTTCACCGAAGCAGGAAAAGTATAGTAAAACCCTGCATCACTTTATTCACAATGTGGGGCAATAATAAATTGTCGTCTGTTACTAGAAAACAAGAAATCTGCTATCCTGTATTGAGCACTGTGATGATGTTTAGCAAGGAAGAGCAATAACATTGAATTCAGCAAATCCTTTGTAAGAAGGTGAAGCGAGGGATGACGGTGTGCGGTAGGGCAGATTGGCTTCAGGAGAAGAAGGGAAGTGTGTGTCGCACGAGCATTGCCCCTGAACAAAGGAACAGTGCTTTGACTCTTGTACAATCTCTGAAATTCGTGGTAGAAGTTTAACAGTGAAGCAAAACTATCTTCCTGTTGCGAAATTACGTAAGACAGTGTAAAACAGTGCGCCATTCCTCAAAGGACACTTCTGCTTCTATCAAGTCACCCATACCTGTTGTACGTGTTGTTTTCAGCAACAACGCTCACGTTACAAGAGCAAGGTAGGTTTCAATCTCACTTTTTAAACAGGGACTCTGCAGTTTCTTGTAGACACGAGGTGACTGAAGCTGCCCTATAGACGGCAGTAATGGGTGGGCCATCGAACCCATCAAATGGATATGCTGTAATATACGCTCCTTTGGGACAATTACGTACTGATGCTTACCCGATTTCCTACAGCTCAAAGGATTGGAGCATTATGGCTCCTCAAAACAACGACCCGGCAAAGCCAAGTACCTTTCTACAAATGACTGTAGAAAGGTACTTAGCTTTGACGACTCAATGTCTCCGCAGCCACTAATTGGCTTAGCTTGCTCCAGTACCTTACAGCAGTAGAAGTGAAGCAATAGTAGTGGTGGTGGTAGTCCTTAAGACACCTCAGGAGGACAGAACCCACCAAGGTGAAGGGCAATAAAGCCAATAAAATTACAGGACAGGTGAAGAGAGGAAGCAAAAACCAAGTCAACAAGACAGCGACTGTGAAGGCTAGTAGCAGCGTAGACAGTTTTGGCAGAGGTCCAGTTAATAGGATGACTGTGAGCTCTAACAAGACAGGAATATTCTGAGTGACACTGGTGATAGGAATCAAAGGCACTAATAGGATCAATGCCAGTAATAGGACTACTATTTACTACCACCACCACTACTACTACTTCCAACACCAACATTACCACCACCACTGCTACTACTAGCACCACCTCCACTTCTACTATTACTACTTCACCATTAATTCTTCCATCTATTATTTCTGCTGTACCTTACACTATTACTATTACCACTGTGTTACTTTATACTATTACTATTACCACTGTTGTTACCTTTACTACTATTACTATTACCACTGTTGTTACCTTTACTACTATTACTATTACCACTGTTGTTACCTTTACTACTATTACTATTACCACTGTTGTTACTTTACTACTATTACTATTACCACTGTTGTTACCTTTACTACTATTACTATTACCACTGTTGTTACTTTACTACTATTACTATTACACTGTTGTTACCTTTACTACTATTACTATTACCACTGTTGTTACCTTTACTACTATTCTTACTGTTGTAGACTATTGTTTGTCCTTCACTTCTTAACACACTACAACTACTATTACATACTACTACTACTATACTATTACTAACTACTACTAACTACTACTACTACTAACTACTACTACTCCACCTCATAAACCCTTTTCCTTCCTCCTCTCCCTCTGGTATATATTTTGACCTTACCTTCTCGCTTCAGTGTGACTTGTCAATGGTTTGTGTCGGAGAGAAACATCGCCATTATTTTCCCTCTACTAAGTACTTTTCACCTTTCTTGTGGATGGAAATCATGTAGTTATCTAAAACTCTCAAAATCTTACCAGTATTTGTCCGCATAATTTGATTTGCTCTCCACAGCTGGTGCAGTGCGGGTACAAGCATGGACAGTCGAATTGAACATTTTCAAATGTTGTGACACTGAAAAAAATAAGGAAAGGTATATATATTTATTACTTTTGTGTGACATTTTTTTTTTTTTTTAGTTTAATATCTTTATTATGCAGCCCATACCCATGGTGTGGCGGTAGTCACACCATACCCATGGTGTGGGCGGTAGTCAAAAGATTACAGAGGTACATAATGGGTCCAGGGACTGGACCCCAAAGGTATGGTAGCTGAACTAGTTACACAGGTAATGAACTCGAGGCAGATCTGGTCACAATCATGACAAGTTACAAAGGTAATGAACCATCTACACTTCTATACATGGTTACAATCTGAAACAAATTAAAAAGTAATGAGCCACTGAACGTCCACACCCGGTCACAATTGTAATGAATTATAAGTACAAATATTAAGTGGGTCATACACCCACACGAGGCACGGCACACACACTCACGAGGTGCAACACACAGACACACACACACATTGGAGATTCGAGGAAATGGAAGGAATGGAGGTGTGTCGAGAAAGAGACTTTATAGTAGGTACCATCCAGTCTGGGGAGCACAAGATAGTCACTGAAGTGATGTATAACCCACCACAGAACTGCAGGAGGCCAGGAGAGGAATATGACAAGAAAAAAACAGGGGCACCCGGCAGGTGGCAAGAAAAGCGCACTTGAGCAGAGCGAATTTACTGGTCATGGGCGATATCAACCACAGGGAGATCGACTGGGAGAACCATGAACCACGTGGGGGTCCAGAAACTTGGAGAGCCAAGATGATTGACGTGGTACTGGAAAACCTGATGCACCAACATGTCAGGGACACGACCAGAGAGAGAGGAGAGGACGAACCAGCAAGGCTGGACCTTGTATTCACCCTGAACAGCTCAGATATCGAGAACATAACACACGAGAGCCCCCAGGGAGCCAGCAACCATATGGTGCTGAGCTTTCAGTACATTGTAGAGCTACAGGTGGAGAGGGAAAACGGTGTTGAAAGAGACAAACCAAACTTTAAAAGAGGGGACTACACGGGTATGAGGAATTTCCTGCAGGAGGATCAGTGGGAAAGGGAAATGGAAGGACAGTCAGTAAATGAAATGATGGAATACGTAGCGACAAAGTGCAAGGAGGCAGAGGAACGGTTTATACCCAAAGGAAAAAGAATAAATGGGAAGGCCAGAAAGAGCCCCTGGTTTACCCAAAGGTGCAGGGAGGCAAAGACTCAGAGTGTCAGAGAATGGAAAAGGTACAGAAGGCAAAGAACCCAAGTAGCCTTTAATCCAGCGGAGAAGCCATCTTCCAACATCCATTCTGGCAAGTTCACTAATGATTACATGTTGGTTGGCTACATCAAAAGCAGATTTAAGGTCAAGGAAGGTAGTGTATAAGCTGTCAATGTGCAGAGTGAGAAAGGTGGTTATGCAATGATGCACACTTCTTCCTTGCAACCGGGGAGACAAAAATAGCTTAATTCTGTGCATGAGACGATTGACAATCATCCTGTCGAATGTTTTACAGAAGCAGCTAGTAAGAGATATTGGGCGAAATGAGTTTTGTTGATTGGACTTTGGAATGGGAATAATGAGGCTGTTGGTCCAATTTTTAAGAGCACCCCAGTTACATAGTTCATGTTACAAAATTCAAGTAAAGGATTATCTGGTACTCGACACAACAATCTGAGTTTGTTGTAATACCATCCTCACCAGGCGACGTGGAGTTGCCCTTTGTTAGTGCTGCATCAAGTTCAAAGTTAGTGAAAGGAATGTTACAGTCATCTTCCTTGCTGAGCATAAAACAAATCAGTCTCTCACTTGCATCATGTTTGTCCATTAATTTCGTTTGTGATACTGGGAAGATTGTTTAGTTAATTTAATATCTTTAATATGCACCCATACCAATCCTGTGGGCTGTAGTCAAAAGATTACAGAGGTATATAATGGGTCCAGGGATTGGACCCCAAAATTTTGATGGCTGAACAAGTTACAAAGGTAAGGAATTCACAAGTTACAAAGGTAATGAATTCACAAGTTACAAAGGTAATGAATCATGTAAGTAAATTTACTTACTTACGTTTATACATGGTTACAATCATGAACAAATGATAAAGTAATGAGCAATTCACACATCCACACCCGGTAACAACTGCAATGAGTTATTAGTGCAAATATGAATTGAATTTCACACACACACGAGCGCACATACATACACGAACACACACACACACGGGCGGACTCACACATAGTAACACACACAAGTACACACACACACATGAGTGCGCACATACACGACGAGCTATGTATCGACCCTTGTAATACAAATAGGTGAGTACGCACATACACGAGCGTACATACACATGAGTAAACAAATACACACGCAAACACACCCATAAGCGCAGGGAAGGCAACAGTGGGAGGAGGAAATTTCTAGAAGGGAGAAGGAATGGGAGAGGAAGATATTGGTGATCACTGAGGAGCTCGATGAAAGGGAAAAGGAATGGGAGAGGAAGCTATTGGTGATCAGCGAGGAAATGGAGAAGAGGATAGCTGAGGAGAGTAGAAAATAGGTAATGCAAGCCAAAAAGCAGAAGCCAAGATCCAGACCCTAGAAGAGAAGTTGCAGGGACTGACACAGAATAGAGACAATAGTACCTGGCAAGAAACAACGCTTGGAGCTTGTGCACCAGGCACAGCCACAGGGAATGAGGAGAAAGGAGGAGAACTCGGGTACGCACAGGCACTGGCAGGAACACATGGGGCCCGAAGCAAGACGAGCAGGATAACAACACACGAGAGGGATATAGAAGAAGCAGCCAGGGTCACGAAGAGCACCACAGGAACAACGAATGGGAGCACAGAAACAACATATGAGAGGGTAGACAAAACAGCAGACACGCTAAACATGGAGACCCCAACAACACACTGCAGCGGACAGGGACGTAAGAGCAGACCGGACACACAAAGGAACACAGGGAATACATCCATGACAGCACCGGGAGAGGATAATGCACCTTTGACAAGGCAATGGGAGACACAGTGGGAGGAGGAAAGGGAGAAGTCGATTTTCATCTATGGCCTGAAGGAAGTCGAAGGGGACACCCACGACAGAAGGAAACAGGAGGAGACAGAACAGATCAATGGTATCATGCTAGCAATAGGGGGAGACTCATCCCAAGTGACAAATTTTCGGAGAATCGGGTGGTACACAAAGGGAAGAAATCGACCCCTCAAGGTAATATTCAAGGCAGAATCAGCACGCACCATGATTCTGCAAGAGAAAGCTCGGCTGAGGACGAACCAGGGGTACCGGAATGTATATCTAGATCGAGACAGAACGCAGGAAGAAAGGGAGGCCCGGAGGGAGAAGATAAGAAGGAGAAGAGAGGAGGGAGGGGAGACAGCGAGATACAGAGGACACCAAGCCCAAGCAGGACAAACACACACACTGGAAATACCCTCAGCAGGCCTCATATCACAAACAACCCAGGACACCCATACACTCTAGCACCACACCCACTTATCAGGCCCCCTGTCCCCACCCTAGCAAATGAAAACCCACCGTCACAGTTACCCCCCACCCCCACCTCAAGCTGCACCCCACCTGCCCATACCCCAACCATACAATCACCCCCACCTATGCTGCAACCCCCTGCGGGCACCCTGCCCACACCCCCATCCCACCAAGATCTCCCCAGGGCCACAGTATTGGAAACAAGGTTAAAGGTTTGGTACATGAACGCGGATGGAATTACGAATAAGTATGAAGAGTGGAATGAAAGAATAGATGAGGCATCCCCAGACATCATAGCAGTCACAGAAACTAAACTAAATGAGACAGTAACAGATGCAATCTTCCCACAGGGATATCAGATCCTGAGGAAAGATAGGAGGAGCAGGGGGGGTGGAGGGGTCGCGCTGCTTGTAAGGCACCGTTGGAGATTCGAGGAAATGGTAGGAGTGGAGGGGGGTAGAGAACGGGATTTCATAGTAGGTACCATCCAGTCTGGGGAGCATAAGATAATCATTGCAGTGATGTATAACCCACCACAGAACTGCAGGAGGCCAGGAGAAGAATACGATGAGAACAACAGAGCGATGGTGGACACCCTGGCGGAGGTGGCAAGAAAAGCACACATGAGCAGAGCGAAGCTACTGGTCATGGGAGATTTCAACCACAGGGAGATCGACTGGGAGAACCATGAACCACGTGGGGTCCAGAAACTTGGAGAGCCAAGATGATGGACGTGGTACTGGAAAACCTGATGCACCAACATGTCAGGGACACGACCAGAGAGAGAGAAAGATGAACCAGCAAGACTGGACCTTGTATTCCCCCTGAACAGCTCAGATATTGAAGACATAACCCCGAGAGCCCCTGGGAGCCAGTGACCATATGGTGCTTAGCTTGAGTACATTGTAGAGCTACAGGTGGAGGGGGAAACAGTACCGATAGAGACAAACCAGATTTTAAAAAGAAACTACAGGGCATGGGGAATTTCCTGCAGGACATTCAGTGGGAAAGGGAAATGGAAGGACTGACAATAAATGAAATGATGGAATACGTAGGGGCAAAGTGCAAGGAGGCAGAGGAACGGTTTATACCCAGAGGCAAAGGATTAAATGGGAAGGCCAGAAAGAGCCCTGGTTTACCCAAAGGTGCAGGAGGCAAAGACTCAGAGTATCAGAGAATGGAAACGGTACAGAAGGCAAAGAACCCAAGTAAACAAAGAGATTAGTAGAAGAGCTAGAAACAGTATGCACAAGTACGGAGGAGGCCCAGAAACAGTACGAAAACAACATAGCATCAAAGTTAAGTCCGACCCGAAACTGATGTTCAGTCACATCAGAAGGAAGACAACAGTCAAGGACCAGGTGATAAGGCTGAGGAGAAGAGGGGGGAACTCACAAGTAATGATCAAGAGGTATGTGAGGAGCTCAACTTGAGGTTTAAGGAAGTATTCACAATGGAGGAAGGAAGGCAGCTGGGTAGACAGGACATGGTTCGTCACCAACAAGGGATGTACCAAGTGCTAGAGGGCATACACACAACTGAGGAGGAAGTGAAGCAGTTACTCAGTGACCTCGATACCTCAAAGGCGATGGGTCCGGACAATATCTCCCGTGGGTTCTTCGAGAAGGAGCTGAGGTACTGAGTGTGCCACTTACCATAATATTCACACATCCCTTGAAACTGGGCAGCTACCTGAGGTATGGAAGAAGGCCAACGTAGTCCCCATTTTTAAAAAGGAGACAGAAAAGAGGCACTAAACTATAGACCGGTGTCACTTACATGTATAGTGTGCAAAATCCTGGAGAAAATCATCAGGAAAAGAATGGTGGAACACCTTGAGCGGATAATAAACACCAGACAGCACGGATTCGGAAGGCAAATCCTGTGTAACAAACCTCCTAGAGTTCTATGATAAAGTAACAGAGGTAAGGCAGGAGAGAGAAGGGTGGGTTGATTGCATTTTCCTGGACTGCAGGAAGGCCTTCGACACAGTTCCTCACATGAGATTAGTAAAGAAGTTGGAAGAACAAGCAGGTATAACAGGAAGGGCACTGGAATGGATCAGGGAATACCTCAAGGAGGCAACAACAGGGGCATGGTGCGTGATGAGGTATCACAGTGGGCGCCTGTGACGAGCGGTGTACCACAGGGGTCAGTCCTAGGACCAGTGTTATTCCCGGTATATGTAAATGACATGACGGACAGGATAGACTCAGAAGTGTCTCTATTAGCGGATGATGTGAAAATAATGAGGAGAATCACGTCGGAAGAGGACCAGGCAGGGCTGCAAACAGACCTGGACAAGCTTTTACATCTGGTCTAGCAACTGGCTTCTCGAATTCAATCCCCCCAAAGAAAGTCATGAGGATCGGAGAAGGGCAAAAAACCCCGACAATACAAGCTGGCGGACAAAGGGGTCAAACCCCGGCAAAAAAAAAGACCTTGGGTATTAACGCCAAGACGTCTCCGGAAGCACACATCAACCAGATAACTGCGGCGATTGGGCGACCCAAAACCCAAGATTAGCGTTTCCCTTACCTTTAAAAAGGAACGTTCAAAACACTGTACACCGTGTACGTCAGGCCCTACTAGAGTATACGCACCAGTCTGGAACCCACCTGGTCAAGCATAAAAAAATAGAGAAAGTGCAAAGGTTTGCGACAAGGTTAGTTCCACAACTCGGGGGCTGTCCTGAAGAAAAGGGTTTAGGGGAAAAAGGACTAACGACACTGGAGGAAAAAAGGGTCAAGGGGACATGATAACGACTCAAAATACTGCGGGAAATCGACAAGGAACAGTGACAGGATGTTCCAAAAGGGGAAAACAGAAACAAGGGGACACAACTGGAAGCTGAAGACTAGATGATCGGGGCGTTAGGAAGTATTTCTTCAGCCACAGAGTAGTCAGGAAGTGGAATAGTCTAAAAAAGATATAGTGGAGGCAGGAACCATACATAGTTTTAAGACAAGGTATGATAAAGCTCATGGGCAAGGAGGCAGAGACCCAGTGGGAACGAAAGGCGGGGCCCGGAGCTGAGTCTCCCCCAAAACCCCAATTAGGTGAGTACAATTTAAAACAAACCACACACACACACACACACACACACACAATATTAAACAACATACATAAAAACACACATACACACACATATACACACACAATTCCCCAGGAGCTGAGTCTCGACCCCTGCAACCACAATTAGGTGAGTACACACATATATATAAAACACACACATATAC
>WNWK01055924.1:0-11141 GCA_009830355.1 Cherax destructor
GAATGCGGGGGGGGAAATAGTGATTCATGGAATGATGGGGAAAAAGAGGATGATTAAAGAAAAATGTCACTGTACGAAAAAGAAATTTTCCCCAGAGTGCATCAGATAGAGTACAGTAGGGCCCGTTTGGCGTTCCCTTTTCCAGCTTCTGCTAATCGGCGATTTAAAATTATGACCAAAATTTTCTATATGGCGAGTGGTCTTTCAAATCGGTTAAAACCTGGTTTGTTACATTCCCGGAACACATCTCTCTTTTTAAAAATTAATCACTTTGGGCACATTAAAGCTTATTTTTAATCAGTAACCCCCCCGACTTGCGGTCGGTCTTTTTGGTCAGTTCAACTTTCGATTGCTTTTTTCGGTCAATTTTTCCTCCAAAACGGTCATTTCCCCGATTATCGGCCGGGGGTACCAGACCTGTCCGCCTGCCTCCCTTGTGGCCCCCTGAGGCATCTGACCCAGTCTAGCTTTTTTACTATGAGAACTTCCCCAGTTGCTCATTCAAACATTTCACAATAAATTTATTGTGTTTATTGCTGGTTTAGTGATTGTCAGAAATAAGTCACAATGGGCCAAAAAGAAGCTTCCTAGTGGCACCCTGTGGTGAAAGTGAAGAACACCATGACTAAAGAAGGAGATAGTAAAAAATATGAGGCGGCTTACGTAAAAGTGAGCTTGCCAGGTTTAAAAAAAACCCAATCTACTATCAACTCTACCTGGAAAAAAAAAAAAAGGGCTGTTTTTGCAAAAGGTGTTGCATGTTTCCCAAAATACCCCCAAAACAGTGGATGAGGTTGAGAAAGTTTGGGTGGATCAAAAAAAAACAGATAGTGGGTGATATTTTTTCCATGGCGATAATTTGAAAAAACAAGGCAGTTGCCCAATCTTGAAAAGACAATGCCTGAAACCAGTGCTGATGCTAGTGATTTTAAAGCCAGCAAGGCTGGTTTGACAATTTGGAAATGTAGTGGCATACACAGTGTTGTGGGCATGGTGGGGAGCCATTTAAACCCCTTTACCCCCAGATCAAATTTAAACAAATTTTAACCAATTCTGATAAAAAGAATTCAAGAATATTTTTTTCATTTTAAATTTATTTATTTTAGGGCCTTAAAACCCTCTAAAATCAAAATCAAAAGGGGAAAGGAAAAACCCCTTTTTTTTTTTTTTCCAAAAAAAGGGTCCCAAAAGGCCCAAAAAAATTTTTAAAAATTTCAAATTAACCCCGGGGGTTTTCCCTGGAATCCCCCCTTTAAAACAAAATTTTTTGGTTAACCCCTTTTTAACCCACCCCCAAAAAAGATCGTCATGTCCCAAAAACCTCGCCCATTCACCCTATCTAACACGCCCTCTTCTGGAATCCAAGCCCTCCCCCAAAACCTCCTTTCCCCTTCCCTCAACCTTTTAGGCGCCCCCACCCTTTTCCTTCCCCCGATTTATACCCCCCAAGTCATTCTATTTTTATCCATTCTCTCTAAATGCCAAAACCTCAACAACCCCCCTTCAGCCCTCCAAATACAAACCCCCCTTCTCCTAATTTCCACATTCAATTTTCTAAATATTTACCACACATTCCCCCTTTGACAGGACATTCCCTGCCTCCAGCCTCCTCCTCCTGCAGCATTTGCAACCCTGCTTCACACCCATATAAATGGGCCCCCTTCTTTCGTACATTCCCTTCTTTGCCTCCATGGATAACGTTTTTGTCTCCACAGATACCTCAATCCACTCACCTTTTTCCTTCTCAATTCTATGGTTAACCTCATCCTTCATAAACTCATCCCCACATGTCAACTCCCAAATATCTGAAAACATTTATTCTTCCATAATCCCTCTCCCAACGTGATTCAATTTTTCTTTATTTAAATCGTTTTATACCCCACCCTTCTCTTTATGTTCACTTTTAACTTTCTACCTTTACACACTCTCCCAAATGCACTAACCTTTTTTTTTTAGAATCCCCCTTTAAAAATATCATCAGCAAAAGTAACTGTGTAAAAACCCTTTTTCATTTAATTCTCCATAATTTAACCCCCCCCCCCCTCCCCAACCCCCTAGCTTTTTTTTAAAACCCCCTCTATAAATATATTAAACAACCATGGTGACATTAAACCCTTCTCAGACCTACTTTTACCGGAAGTAATCTCCCTCTCCCACACCCTAACCTGGCCTCACTATCCTCAAAAAAACTCTTTACAGCCTTCAGTAACTTACTCCTTTCCATACACTTCAACTTTCCCAAATTTCCCCCCCTATCCACTCTATCATATCCTTTTTTTAAATCCATAAATGCAAAAAAAATTTCCCTTTTTTTCTAAATACTTTTACATATATTTCACTGTAAACACTTGATCTAAAATCCCCACCCCAAAAACCCCTTGCTCATCTGCAATCCTACTTGTCTTACCTCTAATTCTTTCAAAAAACCCTGCCATACACTTTACCTGGTATACTCAGTAAACTTTTCCCCCCAAAATTTTCCTCTCCTTTATCCCCCTTCCCTTTTATAAAGGAACTATACATCTTTGCCAACCCGGGGCCTTCCCCCCTTTCATCATTTATTAAACAAAAATACCAACCACTCCAGCATATATCCCCCTGCTTTTAAATTTCTGTCATGATTCCGTCAATTCCAGCTGTTTCCCCCTTTTATTCTAATTGCCCACGCACCTCCCCCCCTCCTCCTGCTCTTCTTTTCTCCAAACGATGTTGTACCTCCCTGGCCAAAAAGAAATTATCGCCTCCCTCTTTTCATCGACATTTAAAAGTTCCTCAAAATATTCCGCCATCACCCAAACCTCCAGCTCCCATCTACTAACTCCCTACTCTGTTTTTAACTGACAAATCCATTCGTTCCAGGGGTTTTTTCCTTTTTTATCTCACCCAAAATTTTTTTGTTTTCAGCAAAATTTCTTGACAGAGCCCTCCCCCTTTTTTCATCCGCTCTTCTTTTACCCTCACCACCCCTTTACCTTTCTTTTACTTCCCCATACTCTGCTCTTCTATTAACACTTCTGTTTTGTAAAAACCTCTCTAAGCTACCTTTTTCTTTTTCCCCCCTTTACTTTTCATTCCCCCTCCTCCTCTTTCCTCCTGCCCCCCCCCCCTATAGCCCAAACGTCTGCCCCACATTCTAATACTGCTTTTTTTAAATCCCAACTCTCTTCAACCCCCCCCTACTCGTACTTGCATAGCCCACCTTTCTGCCAATATTGCTTATATCTCACCCAACTTCCCCCCCTTAGTTTATACACTTTTACCCTCTCTTCTGTTGCCCTTTCTTATGCAAATAATAATCTCGGGACATTAAATGTCTTATTTTATGTTTATATAGACATTTCTATTAACCATCTATATTTTTTCAAAATTATGTAATAAAACACACTCTAACATATAAGCATGATACATACCCCAGAGTATAAAAATTGACCATATGAGATCTGTTTACAGAGCGGTTTGTAGGAGTCGGAAGAATTACGTTTTCTAGTCAAACACCAGTTACTTAACCGTAAAAATATTCCTTCCGTATGCCTTCCCATCTAACTATTCATGACCCTTGTGGTTTTGGTGCTTCTTTTTATTAAATAATAATTCACTCTAAAATGGTGTTCATGAGAATGGGAGTTTTGTTATTTATTCTGTACAAATTTTGTCAGGCATCATTCATTCAAAATGATGTTACATGAGAATAAAGTTTTGGCTTTTTCTACTGTACCACTGGGGAAACACTTGTACACTGTAATCTGTTTGTTAACATGTATGAACCATAACCAGAGCCTTTTTTTAATAGTGGGGGGGAGGGTGGCCAGCTACCCACCTCCCCCACCTGACTTTCTACAAAAAACACTTTTCCCCCTCACCTACATTAAGACTACAAATATTTTAAGGTAATTGAGTGTCTCTATATGATTTTAACCTCGGGGGCTTTAACCTTGTAGTATATTATGTGTGGGTGGGGTGGCCAGGAGGGCTCCTCCTACCCCACCTGATTTCTTACAATAAATCTACTCACCTTTTGCCCTACATTAAAACTATATTTTGATAAATAATGAGTTACTGTGTGTGTATTTTGCTTTTTTTTTTAATGCCTAGTTCTATTGTTAACTTAATATATGTTAGTTAAACTTGTTATCTACATTTATATGCATTAATAATGGAGAAAATGGCGTTCTGCTTTCCAGCGATTTCTTTCCAGCAGTAGTCTGGAACCTAACCTCCGTTGAGGGGGCCCTATGTTTGGGATTTCTTGTTAGCAGAGGTGTCTATGAAAGACAAAGTCACAGAGCAGACAAGGGTGAAAAGGTGGGTGATGCATTAGTATCTTCAGAACAAGATGGGAAATACAGTGGACCCTCGGGGCACCTCAAACTCAAACAATTATGTAAGTGTATTTTTGAAAGTGCTTTTGTAAGTATTTTTGGGGGTCTAAAAGGACTAGTCTAATTTCCATTATTCCTTATAAGAACAAATTCGCTCGGTGGCACTTGAACAGCATTCTGTTAAGAATTTTAAACGAAACTGAGGTCCACTGTACAGGGACCTCGAACATATGAAGTGTATTATTGCAAGTCCTTTTGTAAGTGTATTTTTGGGGTCTG
Source organism: Cherax destructor (assembly GCA_009830355.1). Lineage (NCBI taxonomy): Eukaryota > Metazoa > Arthropoda > Malacostraca > Decapoda > Parastacidae > Cherax > Cherax destructor. Next base: position 4,599 of record WNWK01055924.1, read on the forward strand.
AAACAGACTAACCTATTTTACATTTTTCCTTATGGGAACAAATTCGTTTTTAATGGCACTTGAACACCTTCTGGAATGAATTATGCCCGGGAACTGGGGTCCACTGTATACAGTGGACCCCGGTGTTCGTGATTTATTCATTCCAGAATGCTTTCAAGTGCCGTTATAAACAAATTTATTCCCATAAGGAATAATGTAAATTAGACTAGTCCTTTTAGACCCCCAAAAATACACTTACAACACTTTAAAAAAATACATTTACATAATTGTTCGAGTTTGGAGCATAACGAACACGGGGGTCCACTTACAAGGTATTTATAGGTCTCAGCAATGTTTTGACACGCTGAAGTATACATGAAACTTCTTGAAGCATGGTGTTTATGATGAGTCACTAAACTGTTTACAGGGTAAGCAGTGTGGGTGACACTTGATGATAAAGCACTGCTGGCTTTATTTGTTTTCACTGTTACACACAAACATGTATGTCTGCCTGTGTGTCTCGGCTTTCTGTCTGCCTGTGTGTCTCGGTCTTTCTGTCTGCCTGTGTGTCTCAGTCTTTATGTCTGCCTGTGTGTCTCGGTCTTTCTGTCTGCCTGCGTGTCCTCGGTCTTTCTGTCTGCCTGTGTGTGTCTTTCCGTCTGCTTGTCTCTCAGTCTCAGAGCGGCTTGTAAACCAACAGCAAGCAAAACTGCACTAACCACGTAGCATCCAGAATGGCCCAAGAATACCAGCAGTGAGACCTACAAACAAATAAACTGATGATTAAAGGAAGACTGCCCACAAACCCAAAGCATCACCCCGCTGCCAAACAAATGCTTAACAGCCTAGCACACAGCCTACAACTTACCAGCCTACAGCTTACCAGCCTACAGCTTACCAGCCCACAGCTTACCAGCCTACAACTTACCAGCCTACAGCCTACCAGCCTACAGCTTACCAGCCTACAGCTTACCAGCCTACAGTTTACCAGCCTACAGCTTACCAGCCTAGAGCTTCATCTTGCCGCACCAACTTCCCCGACTACTGTGTTCAAATGAGACGTAACATCAGAAGAACCAATTCCAAAATCAACAAGAAAACACCAAGAAATCTACTAGTCAACTTGTCTACCCAGGACGCCGGTACACCCTCCACCCCCCAGGACGCCGATACACCCTCCACCCCCCTCACCACTACCCAGAGCGACGCATCAACAACAAACATGGCTGCCTCCCCCACAAGCTCCCCCTTCACTGGCTTCACCCCAGATAATCTATCAGGTATGACGAATGATCCAGATACACTAAAGTCATACATCATCAAATTAATCAATGAAAATATGGACCAACGTAAAGCACTTCTACAACAAGATACCAGGATGACACAACTTGAAAACAAAATCCTCAGCCTTGAACAAAAAATTAACAACAACTGGAATGACTGATTTTGGCAAAACCCTCCAAACTGTCATTAATAGCCACACTGAACAGATAACATCTATAAACGCAAAGGTTGAGGAAGCAGTAAAGGAGTGGAAGAACAACATGGATAACCAATTTAATGACTACCTTGCACTACAAGAGGACAAAACCGAGCAAGAAAAGTTATCAGACACTGCGTCTGATAACTGATAATAGTGAACAGTCCATTCTTTCCCAGTGATATGACCCAAGCAAACAGTAAAGACATTCTACAGATCATCAAAGATCAAATAAACGTAAATGTACCAGTGACAGATATAAAGAAGCACAGATTACTAGGTTCCCATGGTAGAAAAAGTGTTATGATTAGATTTAGCACACATGACAGGAAAACAGATCTAATTAGATCATCTATTATAGCCAGGAAACAAGTATTCATTAATGAGTGTCGACAAAAACGTCAGAACCTCTGGTATAGAATCAGAAAACTTAGCGAGAGAATAATGATAAAATCCACCAATGTTTCCCGGGATGGAAAAATTCTAGTGAAGAAAACAAGTGTAGGTCAGTTGTATACTATCACAAATGAGAATGAACTATCAAGATTCCTTAGGGATGCAAATATTACAGAGACTGTATAACACAATGTCCAAAACCAAACCCCTACGTAGTGTATGTTTTGCCCATCTACCTCATTTAACCCTTTGGGGGTCGACAGGCCTTCCAGGAAAGTGTTCCTGGGGTCGAAAATTTTGGAAAAAAAAAATTAATTTTTCTTATGAAATGATAGAGAATCTTTTTCCGATCATAACACCAAAATTATGAAATTTGATTGAAAACTAACGGAATTATGCTTTCGCAAGTTAGCGGTAGCCAGACACTTACGCATCGGCGATTTTGCCCACTTTGAGCCCTATTTTCACAAATTTCAATGTTTCAATCTCCTAAAACTATAGCTATTTCGATAGAACTCCATTTTTCTATCGATTGAGTACAAGAAACTGCCTATTTACCAATTTCATCTACTCAAAATAGTGGTCAGAAAATGGCAATTTTCCAATTTTACACAAATTTCAAATGATGCCAATTTCAAAATAGGGTCCAGAATAAACAAGGCAGACATTCGTGGCACTAAATAACATGTTCTCTGTTCATTAGTCACGTCTCCAGGCCCCTGTTCCATTACTTTTGCTTTTCATTTTAAATTTTTATTCTCACAAAAAATTGAAGATTTACTGTTATGTATACAACTGCATCATTGTAAAATTGTACAAAATATCAGAGCACTTGTGCATGAATATAAGCTGCCAGTTTATGTGTATTGGAGGCATGGTGTTATTTGTTTACTCTTGAACATCCAAAAATCGAACATTTCGCTACTTTGAGCTCAATTTCAAGGTACTTGTCATTGTCATACCAATCAAAATCATCTCTATTTCTGTAATATATCTTCCATTCTATCAAATGAGACCAAGAAAACGAGAATACATCAATATATACCATACGAAAATCGACTGCAAAGTCGCTGTTTTACGAAAAAACAGTCAGAGTTTTTTTCTCATTATGCAGTGTGTACTGCAGGATTTTTATACTGCGCACACTGACCACACAGACCCATTCTTTCATATGTATGCCTACCAGACGTTTTCTGCTTAAATTGAGGCCGCTAGAATTTGGGCGTACTAGTACGGCACCAACCCTGCTCGTAAACGTCTAGTACGGCACCGACCCCCAAAGGTTAAGTATTTGTCTATCCTTTGATGAATATTTTGACAAATAGTTTTACTTTTATTTTTAAATACATACAATTTTTACTTGTGCCCATTTTTCAACCCAATTCCTATATATTTTTATCAGCTTACTTGCTTAGAATTTATAATTACTATTAATCACCTTATTTGCTAAAATTGTACTTATCTTTTATCATATTCTCCAACTGCCTAAAATTTTATTTCAAGCTATCTTTTAATATTATAAATTTTACTTTTGTACACTTTTATACACTTTAGCACTTATTTCTCCTTTAATAGTTAAATTTGATTTTCATTATATTGCCTTTAATAAATTCTATAATCACAATAGTGCAATACTGAATCTAATATTTGTTCCATTATAACTTACTACTAATCATAGTAATTTTCCAACCAGTTCTATTAGCTAGTTAAATAATAAATCAATTACAATGTAAAATATATCCTAAACCTCTGTGACTTCTGTCCAAAAGTGTGTTAATCCAATTGCTAGTAAAATCAATTGATCAGATATCATATCTTTAAGTTTAGCATTATTCATTGTTCTTAAGTCTTTTTAGAATCACACTCATATATAACTTTTGTTTAATTAATTAACTAACTCAGGTGCTAACTCAGGTGCTATAGTTTTAGATTCTTATTAGCTGTAAATTGTTACCTTAGCTCATTTTTCATTTTTTGTAAACATATCCAACGTACTAACTCATGTGCCAAGAAATCCTTTTGCATTGTCCTATTCTTAAGTCTACTTGCGTTGTTCTATTTTTAAGTTTAATTATAGAATCACACTAAATCTTATGATTCCAAACATTGATCCTGATACCAACCTTCTATTAAATGACTTACATGAACCTAACAACAACTGTCATTACTACACAGCAGAACAGGCTAAAACACTACTCAAATCCAACAATAACATAACTATCTTTAACTACAATGTCAGATCTCTAAGCAAACATTTTGATGACCTCACTGCATTATTAAATTACACAGGCCAGTATGTCCATCATTGTCTCACTGAAACCTGGATAAGCCTCATACTACAGATATCTATGCCATTCTGGTTACACAGCCAACACAATTGTGGCCAGACCAACAAGGAGGTGGCACAGCTATTATACTCAGACCAGCTTGAATGTATTAACAATACATGCACAAGAGATGAACATGGAGAATATATAATAGCTAAATTTAAATCAAATTCTACAAAACCTCTCACAGTTATAAACATCTACAGATTACCACAGTCAAACATTCAGCAATTTAGTGAAAAATTAGGAAGTATGATTACTGATGCAACATGAACAAAGACCACTTAATCCTCACAGGAGACTTCAATATAAACCTCCTACAAGATCAGGACCCACAAGTAACTGAATTCACAAACACTATGAGCAACTGCTTGCTGCTCCGAAATAACAAAACCAGAGAATCTCTGAGACCTGTGCCTCTCTATTAGACCATATCTGGACTAACACCATATCCCCATTAAAATCAGGCATAATCCAGACAATACCAAGACCACTACCAACCTTTCTCATAACAAATCTCGGAAAATTACCACTAGAGACTACTAAAGTTACCTTCAGACTACATAATGAGACAGCTATAAATAACTTTATAACAGCTATGACAAACACTGACTGGCAAACAGAAATAGACAACTTCCCGAGATCTGACTTATGTATTAATAATTTTCTTAAAAAGACCCAATACCTCTATAATAAGCATTGCCCTAAAAAAACTAAACAAATCACAACTAAAAGATTAAATAGTCCCTGCTAACCCGCATACTCAAATCCATTAATATAAAGCACCTATATGAAAAACAGTACAGAATGGGTCAAATAACAAGAGAACAAACAAACGCTACTCATCAAACCTAACGAGTCTGATAAGAAGGTCAAAAAATTGTACTATGAGAACAGATTACATAACTTAAAAGGTGATATAAAAAGACCTGGAACACCCTATCTGAAATTCTAGGAACTAAAAAGATATCCACAAACAGAACAATCAAGCTAATAAAACCAGATGAACCCCTACTTCCACCTATTGAAACAGCAAACAAACTCAATGATTTCTTCTCCACCAAGCTTCAATAAATAACTTCACAACAGAGCTAGACACAGTTGACTGGGCTATAGAATTCCCAAATGCCAAGGTATCATGAGTGGACAGACACCTTTCTTAATAAATTGAATAGACTATACAACAAACATTGTCCTATAAAAATGAAACAGATTACTAATAAACGGTTAGGCTGCCCATGGCTAACTAACAGCTTACTAAAATCTATTAACAAGAAACATCAATATGAGAAGCAATATAGACGGGATTCATAAAGGAGTTTGTTAAACACTATTCATCAGTTCTCACCAAACTAATAAAAAAAGCCAAACAATTGTACTACTCCAGCAGATTCACTGAAACAAGAGGAGATATAAAAAAGACCTGAAAACACCTCACAGATTATGGGCACCCACAAACTGAAAAAAATAGGGATATTGTCCTAACTAAACCAAACGAAACACCACTACAGCCTATTGATACAGTAAACAAGATAAATGACTTCTTCTCAACTATAGGATCAAATCTTGCCAGTAAAATCCCAGATACCAATGCCTGAGCAAGGATTACCTAGATGGGAATTTCCCATCCTCCTTATATCTTGCACCTACAGAACCCACTGAAGTCTTTATGATAATCAAGTCACTTAAAAATAAATCAGGACATCTGTCTCAAGTTCCACCCTCAATATACAAACGAGCTGCTCATGTCCTTTCATATCCTATTTCTTTACTTTTTAACAAATCACTAGAAACTAGCACTTTCCCAACATTACTCAAAACAGCAAGGGGTTACATCAATACACAAAGGTGGTGACCCTACAGACGTAAATAACTATAGGCCTATATCAAATCTACCATTGCTATCCAAAATATTCGAGAAACTTGTGCACAAGAGATTATACTCGTATAACGACACAAAGCATACTCAACCCCTGCCAATTTGGCTTAGGAAAAATAAAAGCACTAACGATGCAATAGTAAAATGATAGACCTGCTTTACACAGCATTGAAAATAAGGAATATCCACTAGGACTTTTTATTATTAAGGAAAAACTTTTGACACAGTAAACCACGGCATCCTACTCCACAAACTTGACCACTATGGAATAAGAGGTCATGCACTACAACCTCAAATCCTACCTCCCAAAAAGGTACCAGTATGTCACTAAAGAACATCCTCCACGACACTACCACTAGACACCGGAGTACCGCAGGAAGTGTCCTGGTCCCCTGCTCTTCCTCTTATCATCAATGATCTTCCCAATGATCACAACACCTGAAACCAATACTCTTGCTGACGACACAACTTTGTCATCTCCC
>WNWK01055925.1:0-11141 GCA_009830355.1 Cherax destructor
CATGGAATTTTCAGTAAATATTTTTTTTTCTCTTTTGTTTTTAGGGCAATCTTATTGAAACTCACAGACAATAAGGTCCATAAACCCGTCTTTACGTGCAAAAAAAAATAAACGAAATTGGACGAAAAGAAGAAAAAAAAATAATTGGTACCCCCTCCCCTAAAGTAGGTACCTGACCAGCCAGGATGTTTACCTGGAGAGAATTCCAGGGGTAAACGCCCCCGCGGCCCGGTCTGTGACCAGGCCTCATGTTGGACCAGAGCCTGATCAACCAGGCTGTTACTGCTGGCCGCACGCAGTCCAATGTACGAGCCACAGCCTGGCTGGTCAGGTACCGACTTTAGGTGCCTGTCCAGTGCCTGCTTGAAGACAGCCAGGGGTTTGTTGGTAATCCCCCTGATGTATGCTGGGAGGCAGTTGAACAATCTTGGGCCCCTGACACTTATTGTGTTGTCCCTCAACGTGCTAGTGGCACCCCTGCTCTTCATTGGGGGGATGTTACATCGCCTGCCGAGTCTTTTGCTTTCGTAGGGAGGAGGAGGTGTTGATTCACCGGGAAATCTCCTGGCCCGGGTCTTTACCAGATGGCGACCCGGCTCCGGCTCCCTGGCGTGGGAGTAGCAGAGACCTAAGTCTCCCATGGGAGGGGGTACCCCTCAGCGGTGGGACCAACTGGTCCCAGGCCTAGCCATATTCACCCACAAGCACGAGGCAGGTAGGTAGATAGTTGCTAGGCCCCTCTGGTCTGCCACCTTCTCCGCCCCAAGGAGGCTGACGGGAAGGGCAGGCTTGCGAGCCAGCAAGCCTTGGCACCTACCCTGCTCTAAAAGGGCTGGGCAAGGTGATCGACCTTTTCATAGGGAGTGATTTTTGTGTGCAAGTTTGGTACTAAGCCCTCGAGAATTTTCCACGTGTATATAACAATGTATCTCTCCCGCCTGCGTTCCAGGTTCGTTCTGTGGTTCGTACGCTGGACTGCGTGAGGCCAGCAGTAACAGCCTGGTTGATCAGGCTCTAATCCAACATGAGGCCTGGTCACAGACTGGGTCGCAGGGGCGTTGACCCCTGGAACTCTCTCCAGGTATACTCCAGGTATCTTGTATCTGCCAAGCAATCATGGCACCCAGTAGGCATACCAGTGTTGCTGAAAGTGGCAAGATAAGATAGAATAGTTTAAGTCTTAAGAGTTAACCAAGAATATAGAGATATTAGACAAGAGATAACCTGAGACCTTAATGAAGCATCAGTTTGTACAATTAAAAAGAATGAGGTAAATATATATGAGTTTGTGTGATGAATAACTGACTGACTTGACTTACTTACTGACTTACTTGACTGATTTAGAGTGACTTGACTGAATTAAAGTTTGACTTTTTCACTGAGGAGGACCCTGACAAATCTAAAAGCAGTATTCTGAATCATTGTCTATTGCAGCTGATACCTTATCGTCAGCTGTATAATGTACTGCAGGATAAAATAGCCCAGAAATCCATTTCAGAATATACGCACTCTCCAGTACAACCATCGACATCAGTACTAGAACCTACAGTGTTCCTTAGCTCGATCGCTAGCGGGGAGGAAGAAGACACCACGCTCAGCCCTTTTAGGGCAGGGTAGGTGCCTGAGCCAGAGCTTGCTACCACCTGCAGCTCACAAGACTGCCATTCCCATTACCTCCCTTGGGGCTGGGAAGCTGGCAGACCAGAGAGAGACCTAGCTTCTCCCTACGAGCCCCGTGAGGGCGGGAAATGTGGCTAGGCCTGGTGAGAGTTGGTCCCAACGATGAGTAAATCTTTATTCAGGTATACACAAATACAGTTACATAGATTATCATACATAGCAGCATATGTGTAGAAAACCTAGGATAACCCAAAAAAGTCAGACAGAGTGACTTATTTCCATTGGGGTCCATTTAATACCTTAATATTATACATTGTAGTAGATACTAGTTATTATACTATAATTAAAAGGAATAAGGTAAAAAAAAGTTATTTACATGTACATGTATGTTAGCTAAAAAAAAATAAAAATCATTCTCCTCCTTTTCTGTCGCTACATTCATTAGGTACCTTTTGGTTCTCTTCTTGAACTGGCTCATGCTATGACTGGCTTTGACATGTGCAGGCAGTCTGTTCCATTCCTTTATTGCTGTACAATAAAAGGTGTTTGAAGCCTGGCCACTGACTGTGGGTACTACAAAGTTGTGCTCTCTCAACCTAGTACTATGACTGCTTTGGTTCCCAGCCTTGACAAAATTGGCAGCAAGATATTCTGGACACTGTTTGTGAGCAATTTTATAAACTTGATTCAACTTAAGTTGTTTTACTCTGTCTTCAATATTCAGCATATCCAATTGTTGTAATTCATCCTGGCCTACATGTTCTCTTGGGCCCAGGTCCAGGATGAATCTTATCATTTTGTTCTGTGTGATTTGCAGTTTATCTTTCAGTTTTTTTTTGTCAAGGGAGAGTACCATGAAGAGCAAGAGTAGTCAATATGACATTGTATAAGGGCTAGACATATGGTCCTGCGAACCTGAGTAGGTAGACACTGTGCTTGTCTGTAGAGGAACTTCAGTCTGGCATTCACTTTCTTTACTACATTCCCTATCAATTCTCCTGACATGCATGGGTCAAAGGGGATTCCCAGATATTTTACTGAGGAAACTGAAGTGATGGATTCCCCATTACATTATATTTCGTGCCAAAGAGTATGGCTTCTGTTTTCCCGAGGTGTAACGATAACTTTTTGTCTACTAACCATTTGCTGCAGGACTCTAGTTCCAGTGTTAATACATTAGCTATATCTTGTGGGTCTTTACCTGATACTAACAGAGCACTGTCATCCGCATATAGTAGGAGTTTGCACTTGACACTGATGGACATGTCATTTACATAACACAGGAATAATAAGGGACCCAGAATACTACCTTGGGGAACTCCACATGCTATCGGCAGTGGTTCTGATTCTGTTTTGTTGATTTTGACAATTTGTTTCCTATTGCTAAGATAGGACTTAAACCAGTCTGTGGAACCTATGCCGATAGCTTGAAGTTGCTTGCATAATACATTGTGGTTGACAGTATCGAAGGCCTTTTGCAAGTCTAAAGTTACCATTCCTATGGGGTTCCCTATCGACATTTCAGTTCTCATGTAACCCATCAGATTAATTAGGGAGGTGTCGGTTGAGTAAGAGCTCCTAAAGCCTGATTGGTAACTATGAAGAATGTTGTTTTCATTAAGATACTTCACTACATGACAGTACACTGCCCTCTCTAGAATTTTGGATATTACACTGAGTATACTAACAGGCGTATAGTTGCTGACATCAGACCTACTATTTTTCTTGAAGATAGGATTAACTCTGGCCTCCTTGAACCCCTCTGGTACTGTATTAGTGGTGATGGACAGATTTATTATGTGAGCAATGGGAATTGCCAGTTCAGAGGCACCATCTTTTAGGAACTTAGACGGGATGTTATCAGGGCCGGTGCTCTTAGTTGGGTTTAACCTGCTTAGTTCTTTTTGCACGAAGTCATGAGATACACTTACTAGTTGACAGCTGTTTTGAGTTACTGCTTTATTGATATACTAGTATGTTTTAAACTTATCAGAGTCTGTGTTAAAGGTATTTGATGCAGCTGGTAGCTTACTTACTAGTGTTGAGGCGACAGTTGTGTAGTATGAATTAAAACAATTTGCCACTTTAGTTGTTTCGTGGCATACCTCGTTATCAACATTTAGTACTATGTTAGATCTATCTACGGGTTTATGGCTATACCCCAACTGTTTTAGTTGTTGCCAGACCTTTCTAGGGTTATTCTTGTAATCTTCGATTTTTGAGCAATAGTGCCTAGCCTTTGCCCCTTTTATAAGCCTCTGCACTCTGTTCCTCACCCTTTGGAATTCATTTAGCGCTGCAATATCCTGTCTATTTGCCTTAAATCTTTTCATCAACTGGTCTCTAAATTTCATATTATCTAATATCTCAGTAGTCATCCAGGGTTCAGTTCTTCGTTTAATCCTAACCTCTTTAACTGGTGCAATATTATCAAGGATGGTAGTGAACATTGTTTTGAATTTTTCCCAGGCATCATTTACGTCTGTGCAACTTGTTATCAATGACCAATCACAATTGTGTAGCATATTTACCAGTGTTTCTTTATTGTAGTTTCTAGTTGACCTAATTTTTATTGTCCTGTGTAGGCCTATCCGCTCCCTAGTGATTTTCCTGGTACAGTAAATTATGAAATGATCACTAAGACCTGTGGTAATGACCCCTGACTGACTAATGTTCTCATGGCGGTTACAAAGTATGTGGTCAATTAGGGTGGCTGAGAACTGTGTGATCCGGGTTGGTGTATTAATTAGTGTAGTGTAACTATTTAGATCCAGAATTTGCTTATACCTTTTACATAGCCCGTTATTTTGCTGTTGAAAACAGATGTTGAAGTCTCCCAGTATTACTGTCTCCACATTGTTATCAAGACCGGACAAGACTCTCGAAAAGTCCTCTAAGAACTGGTCATAGGTGGGAGGGCGGTAACTAGTTCCTACTAAGATGGGTTTGGTCTTGGGAAGCAACACTTCAAACCATATGATCTCCAGTTTATTGTTATTTAAATCAGGTCTTGGATTATAGACTAAGTCATTCCTTATGTAGGCACATACCCCACCACCTTTTCTATTCCTATCTAAGCGTTTTATATTGTAACCTTCTATTTTGACCTCGTCATCCGTCACCGTATCATTCAACCAAGATTCCGAGATGGATATAACTGCAGCTCTAGTTCTGTTAGCTAGAATCCTAATCTCTGCCAGTTTTGGAAGAAGTGATCTTGCGTTGACATGAATAAAGTGAAGGCCTGTTTTCCAAAGACACTCATAATCATCAATAAATGGCAAGGGTTCATTAACCTTAAAAATAGGTAAAACAATGTCATCATTGCTCAAGGGTAACTGTGCCAAAGTGCATTTGTTAGAAACAAAATGAAATCTGGCACCATTACCATAATCAAACACATCCATTATGCACCCACCCCATACACCTTTCACATGTGGTATGTTTACTGTTCTTCTTTCGTACCTTAGTACAGTGTATACAAATGTCTGTTGGTGCATTACATATGGAGGTAAGGTTGTCATTCCTAGCTACTAGACCTTCATTATCACCATGATTTATCTGTCTATTTTGCACCTGTACCATAGATTGAGGTCCTGGATTAGTATGGCTATCACCACTTAACAGCGCCACTATAAAAGCTGTGCGCCACTGTTTGTTTGGATATGAGGTGTGCCATACCTTGCGGCGATAATGGCACTTACGTTTCAGGTAGGATGGCCACTGTTGGGCTTTCACTCTCCAGGGAGCTACCACCCTATTCAATTTTTGCAGACCCCATGACTGATTTCCTTCAGAGAAATTCAGTATAATGAGAATTATAATTATGGCAGCGTGAACACCTCTTACGCCAGCCATGGTCACTCTTACGCCAGCCATGGTCACTCTTACGCCAGCCATGGTCACTCTTATGCCAGCCATGGTCACTCTTACGCCAGCCATGGTCACTCTTACGCCAGCCATGGTCACTCTTACGCCAGCCATGGTCACTCTTACGCCAGTCATGGTCACTCTGCACTCTATCACTTCACAAAAAACAAAAAAAATTATTTTCTTTATTTTTATTTTTTTTCTTAAAAAGAAACCACTGATCCTATCAGACACCTAGCAATGACCTAGTAGCTAGTCTAGAAATCACCACTGGTTACTAGTAAATTGCACATACCCCCCTCACCCTTTGAAACTCCCTTCACTCATCACTTCACAGACCGGCTTCACCTATCACACTTCTTGCCATTTCCAACCTTGCAGGGTAAGAATAAGTTTTAATCAATAGTGATGTACTTCCAAAGCCCCATCAATCCCATTTAGTGGGGCTCGTCGTGTTGTTGTCAGGTCCTCGAAGAGTTGATGTGTCAGCCATTTTTAAAGGCAGAGGAAAAAACGGTCACTGCCCCTGTAGATTCCTTTGAGTTTTGTCGTTAGATTTGGTGTTTTCACCTATGTTTCCCTCCTAATGTACACTGGTCAGTTAATATGGAAGTCAGCTATTAAAACATATTCTTTTCTAATCCACTTTCTTCCCACCTTTAGCACTGAGGGAAAGAACCGTCGCTATAACCTGTTGCCTTGGAGTTTGTTTAGTAGATTTAGTGGTTTCTCCTGTGCTTCCCTCCCATTAACACTGGTGCAGTTGATATAATGGTCAGCTACTGTCAGTATAGTTAGAATGTCGCTTCGTATTTGCACATCTGGCAGTAGCTGGTGATTGAATGCCAGTCAGCCATGTTTAAATGTTCACTTCCTTCCCTCACCTGGCACTGACTAACCCTCACCTGGCACTGACTAACCCTCACCTGGCACTGACTAACCCTCACCTGGCACTGACTAACCCTCACCTGGCACTGACTAACCCTCACCTGGCACTGACTAACCCTCACCTGGCACTGACTAACCCTCACCTGGCACTGACTAACCCTCACCTGGCACTGACTAACCCTCACCTGGCACTGACTAACCCTCACCTGGCACTGACTAACCCTCACCTGGCACTGACTAACCCTCACCTGGCACTGACTAACCCTCACCTGGCACTGACTAACCCTCACCTGGCACTGACTAACCCTCACCTGGCACTGACTAACCCTCACCTGGCACTGACTAACCCTCACCTGGCACTGACTAACCCTCACCTGGCACTGACTAACCCTCACCTGGCACTGAGAGAGAAAAAAGAAACCGACACTACACTACAACCTGTCAGTTTCCTTGTCGATTTGTTGATTAGGTTTTCCCTTATGTTGACTTCACATTGAACACTGTGCAGTTGATATTGAGTCAGTTACTTCAGTGTGGTGGAAAACGATTGCTTGTCTGGTTGTACGTCTGGTAGCTGGTCTGGTATTTGAATGCAGGTCTCCTGTCTTGGTTCTATTTCACTGTAGTCACCGTCAGTTTTCTTGTCACTATAAGTTCCTTGTATGTTGTTGCAACAGTTCTTGCAAATAGACCATCACTGGAGTCTCAACTGCACAGGGAATGGCCAAATATAGGAGCAGCCATGTTGCTGCCTGCCCTGCTGCCTGAGGAGGTACTTGTACCTCCTCCCATGGCAGACATAAGTCTGAGATACTCCCGAGAAAGTGAGCCGAGGCCCCGGCCACCATTTGGTAAAGGCCCTGGCCGGGAGAGTACCGGCGAATCAAGAAGAAGATCGCTTGCGCACTCGGCTCACACACTGAGGTCCAGGGTTCGAATCTCCTCCGGTACCGCTGGAAAACATTAGGGACGTGTTTCCATTAGACACATGTTGTCCCTGTTCATCTATCAGTTTAAAATGGGTACCTGAGTGTTAGTCGACTGGTGTGAAGCAGGAGCTTGAGCTTGAGCTTAATTTGACCTGAGCGTCGGTAAGGTGGGGAAGGAAGAAGGATGGAAATTGGGAAGCAGGAGCTTTTAGTTATCAAGATTGTGTTCTCATGAAAAAACCGCCACATAATTTCTAACAAACTTACAGAGGTAATGAGTCATTTTGTTTGACTATTGTGTTACTAATATATAATTTATTTTACGAAATCATTGTAAATGTTGTTGTAGGTTCGCCGGTATGTCCGGCCCGGGTCTTCTCCAAATGGTATTTAAAAGATGTAAATTACATGATTATTTTGTAAATAAAAAAAAATAGTAAACAAAACATAGAAAACATATTTTGTAGTGGGTAACTATAACAATTGTAATATATTATTTATTTATCATTGCTCAAAATTAAAACGTAAGATTTCTTTTAAAATTCCTTATAAGCTTTCTAAATAAACACGATTTAGCAAATAAATTCTTAAAACTAATTTAAAACTATTTAAAGCTTAAAAAAGTATTGCATAAAAAATTTTAAGCATTATTATTTACAGAATTTTATCTTTTATATTTTTCTTATTTACGGTAAATAAGAATATAAATAGTATAAATGATATCTTATTTTCATAATTAAGATATTTTTTAGAAACCCTTGTTTTTTTATAGCAAGGGTATAAATATGTTTACAAACGTCGTTTCATGATCCACCATGATACCTCAAGAAACTAAATGATCAATTTTATATTCCTCTATTTCTTCGTACACCGGTACTCTCCCAGCCCAGGCTTTTTCAAAGTGGTGGCCCAGCGTTTGTTCCCATTCTCGGAAGTATCTCCCATGTCTGCCATGGGAGGAGGTACAAGTACCTCATCTTTGAGACAGGGGCTAGATACGGTATCTCGATCCACCTTGATATTCTTCTTCTTGATTCGCCAGTACTCTCTCGGCTCGGGCCTTTACCAAGTGGTGGCCCGGCCTTGGTTCCCTTTCTCGGGAGTATCTCAGAAAAATGTCTGCCATGGGAGGAGGTACAAGTACCTCCTCAGCATTGGGACCAACTGTCCCCAGGCCTAGCCACATTCCCCGCTACAGGGCTCGTAGGGAGAAGCTAGGTCTCTCTGGTCTGCAATCTTCCCCGCCCCAGGAAGGATGACGGGAAGGGCAGTCTTGAGAGCTGCAGATGGTAGCAAGCTCCAGCTTTGGTACCTACCCTGCCCTAAAAGGGCTGGGCATGGTGCACCTTGATATCTTCATCTTGATTCGCTGGTACTCTCCCGGCCTGGGCCTTTTCCAAGTTGTGGCCCGGCCTTGGCTCCCTGTGTCATGAGTATCTCAGACTAATGTCTGCCATGGGAGGAGGTGCAAGTACCTCCTCATTTTTGGGACAAATTGTCCCAATGCTTAGCCACATTCCACGCCCTCACGGGGCTCGTAAGAAGAAGCTAGGCCTCTCTCTGGTCTGCCATCTTTCCAGTCCCAGGGGAGATAATGGGAATGGCAGTCTTGTGAGCTGCAGGTGATAGCAAGCTCCAGCTTTGGCACCTACCCTGCCCTAAAAGGGCTGGGCATGGTTTGCTATATCCCACCTTAGGAGGAGGTGTTGATTCACCTGGAATGCTCCCGGCCCGGGTCTTTACCAGATGGTGACCCAGCTCCGGCTCCCTGTCGTGGGAGTATCAGAGACCTATGTCTCCCATGGGAGGGGGTACCCCTCAGCGGCGGGACCAACTGGCCCCAGGCCTAGCCACATTCCCCACCAGCACGAGGCAGGTAGGTAGATAGATGCTAGGCCTCTCTGGTCTGCCACCTTCCCCGCCCCAAGGAGGCTGACAGGAAGGGCTGGCTTGCGAGCCGCAGATGGTAGCAAGCTCCAGCATTGGCACCTACCCTGCCCTAGAAGAGCTAGACATGGTGATCGACCCATCTCACCTTATAAGGAGGGAGGTGGTGTTGATTCACCGGGAGAATGTAGGTAGATAGTTGCCAGGCCCCTCTGGTCTGCCACCTTCCCCGCCCCAAGGAGGCTGACGGGAAGGGCAGGCTTGCGAGCCGCAGATGGTAGCAAGCTCCAGCCTTGGCACCTACCCTGCCCTAGAAGGGCTGGGCATGGTGATCGACCGACCTCACCTTATTCTATTCTATTCTATTCTATATGATCTGCCGGTATGGATCCTCACCTTAGGTGAGGAGGAGGTGTTGATTCACCGGGAAATCTCCCGGCCCGGGTCTTTACCAGATGGCGACCCGGCTCCGGCTCCCTGGCGTGGGAGTAACAGAGACCGAAGTCTCCCATGGGAGGGGGTACCCCTCAGCGGTGGGACCAACTGGTCCCAGGCCTAGCCATATTCGCCCACAAGCACGTAGGTAGATAGTTGCTAGGCCCCTCTGGTCTGCCACCTTCCCCGCCCCAAGGAGGCTGACGGGAAGGGCAGGCTTGCGAGCCGCAGATGGTAGCAAGCTCCAGCCTTGGCACCTACCCTGCCCTAGAAGGGCTGGGCATGGTGATCGACCCCTCACCTTATAAACACAAATTTGGGTGTTGAAAAAGTGTATTATTCAAAAATACAATCCAGTAAAATTATAGTATTTTAGTTAATCACGAAACTCACGTTTAGATAAATCAAAGTGGAGATTCTCAAGTTTCTTTTATTTTATTTAAAGCTTTATATATAAAAAACTAACATAGTGTAAACTTTCCTAAACTAGAAAATATAATTGATAATACAGATTCACCTGAATCTCACAAAATTAAACTTTTATGCATCTGTAGGTGACTCAACTATATACAGAACTTCTTAACATGTTAAGCAAGAGAGGAACATAATAATAATAATAATATCTTTATTTACTACAAGAACATGTACATTTTATACAGGTCTAGCTGACATCAATGACATGCTACTATGTATATAGAAAGCCGCTTGTTAACATAAAAACATAAGAAAGAAGGAACACTGTAGCAGGCCTACTGGCCCATGCGAGGCAGATCCAATTAACCCACTGGCTTAAACCAATGCTGGCTTAAACCAATACTGGCTTAAACCAATACTGGCGCGGTATAGGGTTAAAGTAGTCAAGTCAGGTCCCATTCACTAAACAAGGAGCACGGCAACTAACCTAGTAGCACAAGCTGGTCAGATCCAACTCACACCCACCTTCACCAACTCATGTATTTATCTAACCTATTTTTAAAACTACACAATGTCTTAGCTTCTATGACGGTACTCGGGAGTTTGTTCGACTCATCCACAACTCTATTACCAAACCATTGCTTTCCTATATCCTTTCTGAATCTGATTTTTTTCCAACTTAAATCCCTTGCTGCGTATCATGTCTAGCCTAGATATTTTTAACACGCTATTTACATCTCCTTTATTAATTCCTGTTTTCCATTTATACACCTCAATCATATCCCCCCTAATTCTCCGCCTTTCTTGAGTGTGCAGATTCAGGGCCCTCAGTCTATCCGACTCGAAGCTACTCCCAGCCGACGCAGCAGGGCAGTTTGGCGGGCTAGCTCCGGGATTTTCAAGGATAGCTCCTGATCAAAGAGGCTGACCAGGTCACGACTGAACAGGACTCTGTGTGAATGGTCTGGGAAGATTCCAGAGCAGCGAGAGGACATCCCAGTGCATCATTTCAGCGTAAACAGTGGAAATTTTGTGAAGTTTGTGAGGGTTGGGGCAAGAGTGTCCCAAGTCAGGGGGAGCAGACAGTGCCTCCTCCCC
>WNWK01055926.1:0-11140 GCA_009830355.1 Cherax destructor
AGGCCCATACTAGAGTATGCAGCACCAGTCTGGAACCCACACCTGGTCAAGCACGTCAAGAAATTAGAGAAAGTGCAAAGGTTTGCGACAAGGCTAGTTCCACAACTCAGGGGACTGCTTTATGAAGAAAGGTTGAGGGAAATAGGACTAACAACACTGGAGGACAGAAGGGTTAGAGGAGACATGATAACGACATACAAAATACTGCGGGGAATCGACAAGGTAGATAGTGACAGGATGTTCCAGAGAGGAAACACAGAAACAAGGGGACACAACTGGAAGCTGAAGACTCAGATGAGTCAGAGGGATGTTAGGAAGCAATTCTTCAGCCATAGAGTAGTTAGGAAGTGGAATAGTTTAGCGAACGATATAGTGGAGGCGGGAACCATACATAGTTTTAAGACAAGGTATGATAGAGCTCACTGAGCAGGGAGAGCAGAGACCCAGTAGCGGACAGAGCAGAGGCGGGGCCAGGAGCTGAGTCTCGACCCCTGCAACCACAATTAGGTGAGTACAATTAGGTGAGTACACGTTACGCACAGTCACAAAGCAGTCACGCGCGTTTTGAGCTCCACTAAATTGGGTCGTATTGGGTGGTCCTAGGGGGAATCCGAGTGCAACAAACAGGCGTGGGCATAGGCTAAAGTGTCATACTCATTTATAACAAAAAAGCAGGGAAATACGAGTGATCTCAGAGGAAAAAAACATAGTAAATAGTGGAAAGTGCCAGTGAGGGGAGACGGTGTTAGGCCTAACAGTGGTTGCCACACAGCAGGAAGTCGAGAATTTATCGTAGTGAACTATAATGCAGTGGGGAGCATATCTACTGGAGGCACCCAAGTAAGGAAGATAAGTGCAAATCAAGCAGTGAACAATATGGTGATTGCATAAAGTGAGCCCAATAGAAAAGAAACGAAGAGGTAGTACCCAGTAGTACCCAGCAGGGCGCCACGCCAGGAGAATACCGACAGCAGACATTGAATGTAATGTACAAAATCCTAGTTGTGGTTTGCAGGTTTGCAGGTTTCTGGCCCTGAGTTGCTGAAGCTGTGGGACAAATCCCTGCTCGTAGGAGCTGAATTCATAGTATAGTTCATAGTTCGGAAGACAAGTCAGGGCACAGGGCTACCAACCAAATGTACACACGTGTGCATGCCACACACACATACACTTGAAGTAGTCAGGATATAGACATAGTACCATACAATTGTTCTTGTAGTAGCAACAATATTATTACCAGTTTATAAGTAGCAACTTTTAGTAGCAGTGCTTAGTAGGATTACAGAATTAGATTTAGAATAGGTAGACACTGTGTAAGAGGTGCCAAGACGCACACACACACACACGGGGCCAGGAGCTGAGTCTCGACCCCTGCAACCACAATTAGGTGAGTACACACTTGAAATAGTTGGGGTGTAGTAGACCATACAGCTGTTCTTGTATTAGCAATTATATTTTTATCAGTTATATAGGAAGTAGTATTCTTTTTAGTTTTTGTAGCTAAGTAAGGTGGGAAGAAAATTCAAAGACGTGGGAGGAGCGCAGGCGCGGTGAGTCAGAGGTAAACAAACACACACACACACACAGTGAGGACAGGTGCACACACACACACATGTACACACACACACTCAGTTAGGCCTAGCATCTTGACCAGTGTGGGGAATTGTGAGAGAAGTCTATCTGGGACACCCCCACTAGCAATAAACAAACTCCCAGGGAGATGACCAACTCGTATAAATTTTACCGCAGTCATTCCCTTTAAGGTATGTGAGAACTTTACCCGCTCCTGGCCGCACCGAGGGGGTACCTTCAATATTCTCGTTAGCCCACTGCACTCTGGACCAGTATAAATAAATCTGAGAAGATCATTTATTATAGTTATGTTACGTTAAATTTAAGTGGACTGTATTGGTTATTAATCAACTGATCACTCCGGAGAAGAGGTAGAGAACACGGTTAAAATGAACATGACCAACACTCACCTAATTAACAGCATCATAGTGGTGTATCGTAGATCGTTGACCTAGCTAAAGTACATCTACTGTGCGTAACAATATCATTGGCCAATAACAAATACGCAAGCAGAGTACTTAGCTTTAGATGAGGGAGTCGTTCCGTTGTTGACGTCCTCCTGCGATCTGATTCGATCGCGATGGTAATAGCTGTCTCGTCGAGTCAAGGAAGGTTAATTTCCGTACACTCTTATACGCCCACGAGACCGAGCGTTCGTTAACATGTGGTTGGTCGGGGTAGCGAATCAGATCCTCGCACTAATCCGACCGTTGGTACTGTTTATACGTATAACTTTACATATTACGTGTATCCTGGCTTAATGCCCCACTAGTTTATACACATTCACAGTCTCGATACTTGAATTTCGAGTAGATAACTTGCGATATGTTAGTTCATTTCAATCACATCCAATATGGCGGTCGGGGTATGGCGTACCCAAGCCAGACCCGGTCGCTACAATCAACCCCTGATTATTTACAACTCGGTTTCACTACATTCACCATTTCCCACAGTTCATCGAATATATTACAGTCTCTTCTAAGATGAACTCCCCTGCATCAGGGTTACGACTTTATCCTGCCGTATGGTTATTTCACTCAGTTCAAATAGGCCTATGACCGCGTCACTCGCCGGCGGCCCACCTTATTTCACAATTATTGTCCTATTACTGGACCTCCTGGACCGATTGTACCACTTGATATTCCCCCCGTCACTGGATATTCCTCCACATTACGAAAGGAGGTAATTAAATCCGATTTGGTGGGCGGAATCTCCAAATTCGACAGGCCATCCCATCACCTGATCGGGTCGGTAGGCTCCCAGTTCACTCTCTCCCTATTCCCCTCTATGCCGCCTCCCTGCCCAGCTGACCAGGCATCTCGCGCATGCGTGTGAACTCGTTGGTTCTTTTCAGTTAATGTTAAGCCAACAACAACACAGCAATGATATCTATTCATATTGGAAAGTTTATCAATTACAACTTTCGGAAAATACCAATATTTTCCACACTGCGGCGGTTGTTAGATGATTCAAATTGTATCTCGTAAATTTTTACGACTATTTTGCATGTACACAATCTTGCTGTTTTTCGTTAAGAATCCACTGCAAGGATACCTCATTATCAGACCAAATTGTGGTGTCGCTAATATTTATCTCCGGCAATTTACTCCGTAAATAATCAGCTAATTTGACACCCACATAAATGGCGGTTAATTCCAACTGAGGTAAAGTACGTAATTTAATTGGAGCCACTGTAGTTTTAGACATGACAAGAGAAATATCTTTATCACATTGAAGATAAGCGACTGCTCCATAAGCTAATTTAGAAGCATCGCAAAAAATGTGGAGTGTATTTTCCACTCCAGAGCGTGTTACACACTGCGGAAACTCCAACATTGGAACTCTCTCATAATCACCAATTAATTCTTCCCACCTGTTAACGAATTCCTCAGGTAGGGTTTCATCCCAAGCACACTTCTGCTTCCATGCCTCTTGTACCAACTTCCCTCGGATTGTAAGAGGCGCCACTAAGCCTAGTGGATCGAAACATTTTGAAACTTCAGCCAGCAGGGTTCTCTTCGTTAATTTCTTGGGCATACTATAATTATTAGACTTTAACAATATCAAGTCTCTTTCAGTATCCCAAGTCAGTCCCAATACATTGCTACACCCAGATACTCCATCTCCGAGATTGTCTTTATTTATTCGGTCCTTTAACCTGGACGAATTACTGTTCCACTCCCTGAGAGGCATATTTGCACCTTGCATTATGTCATTAGCCCCTTCATATATCTTCATTAGCTCCTCTTCAGTTGACGTCACCCCCAGGAAATTGTCCACATAGAATTGTTTACTCATTATTTCACTCAGTGGACCACCTGTACGTTTAAGGTGCGCATTTATCGTCGCCTGAAGTAAGAACGGACTAGAAGTAGCCCCAAATAAGACACTTCTGAATCTGAAAGTTTTCAGCGGACTAAGTGGATTGCTAGGATCCTCTGGCCACAGAAATCTTGTGTAATCCCGATCCGTCTCTTGCAATCCCACTCTCAGGAAAGCTTTACTTATGTCTGCCGTAAAGGCATAACTATTAACTCTGAAATTCAATAATACATCTCCCAATTTCTCCGTCAGCGACGGACCTGTCATTAAACAATCATTCAAACTAGGTACATTTTTATTACCCCTGGCACTACAATTAAACACGATCCTCAAAGGAGTGGTTTTCGAATCCTTCTTCACTCCGTGATGAGGTAAGTAGTGGCCATGAATATTGGCTTGCTCAGGGGGTACCTCCTCTATGAACTGATTATTTAACTGTTCATTAATTATTGTATTATAAGCAGTCAACAATTCTGGTGTCTTACTCAATTCGTGGAGCTGGGCCTTTAACTGACCATACGCCATCCGGTAATTAGTGGGTAGTTCCGGATGGTTTAGCTTCCATGGGAGTCGCACCCAGTATTGTCCAGACTCAAATTTAACATCCTTCAGGTATTGTTCCTGAGTGAAGGAATCATCTGGACTTTCTTCATTTACATTAATCCCCACTGTCCAGTTCCCACAATTAATGCACTGGTTTAACAGCATCCTCTGTAGAAGAATATTTACACTGGAATGACGTTTCATGAGTAAGGCACACCGTGACTGCATTTATGGCTTCCTCCAGTCATTCATTACTGCCAGGAACCCTGCCATAAATTACATGGCCTGCACCCGTGTTGAGAAGAGTGACTCCGCACCTCTTCGTCATACCCTTCACGAAGGTGGCATAATAGTCACTGCCTATCAAAACACTTACTGGTCCCACGGAGTCATTGCTTACTACGGAGGGTGCCAGTTTCACATTAGTCTCTCGTGCTTGCCAGCCACATTAACTCCATTAAGTTCAGCCATGGTTATAGGATCAATAACCACTGGTCACAATTAAATAGACCCTTTATTATTCATGGGCTTGCCAGCCACATAACTCCATTAAGTTCAGCCATGGTTATAGGATCAATAACCACTGAGGGTACAAATTAAATAGACCCTTTATTATTCATGGGCTTGCCAGCCACACTAACTCCATTAAGTTCAGCCATGGTTATAGGATCAATAACCACTGAGGGTACAAATTAAATAGACCCTTTATTATTCATGGGCTTGCCAGCCACACTAACTCCATTAAATTCAGCTATGGTTATAGGATCAATAACCGCTGAGGGTACAAATTAAATAGACCCTTTATTATTCATGGGCTTGCCAGCCACACTAACTCCATTAAGTTCAGTCATGGTTGTAGAATTAATAACCACTGACGTCACAAATTAAATAAATTGTTTATAAAGGTGATTCTCACACCTTACTCTTGCACAAATCGTAGCCACGCCTGTGCTAGCAATTAATTGGACTAATTACTGTCCACCACACAATTAATTAACTGTGTACTCTATACTCACTTCCTATGATCAGTCACTTATTTATTAATTAATTAGTTCAATAATGATTAATTCACTAATCACATCCGGTTCAGGACGGACCAACGGGCGCTGTGGGGAATTGTGAGAGAAGTCTATCTGGGACACCGCCACTAGCAATAAACAAACTCCCAGGGAGATGACCGACTCGTATAAATTTTACCGCAGTCATTCCCTTTAAGGTATGTGAGAACTTTACCCGCTCCTGGCCGCACCGAGGGGGTACCTTCAATATTCTCGTTAGCCCACTGCACTCTGGACCAGTATAAATAAATCTGAGAAGATCATTTATTATAGTTATGTTACGTTAAATTTAAGTGGACTGTATTGGTTATTAATCAACTGATCACTCCGGAGAAGAGGTAGAGAACACGGTTAAAATGAAC
Source organism: Cherax destructor (assembly GCA_009830355.1). Classification (NCBI taxonomy): domain Eukaryota; kingdom Metazoa; phylum Arthropoda; class Malacostraca; order Decapoda; family Parastacidae; genus Cherax; species Cherax destructor. The sequence continues at coordinate 5,858 of WNWK01055926.1, forward strand.
ATGACCAACACTCACCTAATTAACAGCATCATAGTGGTGTATCGTAGATCGTTGACCTAGCTAAAGTACATCTACTGTGCGTAACAATATCATTGGCCAATAACAAATACGCAAGCAGAGTACTTAGATTTAGATGAGGGAGTCGTTCCGTTGTTGACGTCCTCCTGCGATCTGATTTGATCGCGATGGTAATAGCTGTCTCGTCGAGTCAAGGAAGGTTAATTTCCGTACACTCTTATACGCCCACGAGACCGAGCGTTCGTTAACATGTGGTTGGTCGGGGTAGCGAATCAGATCCTCGCACTAATCCGACCGTTGGTACTGTTTATACGTATAACTTTACATATTACGTGTATCCTGGCTTAATGCCCCACTAGTTTATACACATTCACAGTCTCGATACTTGAATTTCGAGTAGATAACTTGCGATATGTTAGTTCATTTCAATCACATCCAATATGGCGGTCGGGGTATGGCGTACCCAAGCCAGACCCGTCGCTACAATCAACCCCTGATTATTTACAACTCGGTTTCACTACATTCACCATTTCCCCAGTTCATCGAATATATTACAGTCTCTTCTAAGATGAACTCCCCTGCATCAGGGTTACGACTTTATCCTGCCGTATGGTTATTTCACTCAGTTCAAATAGGCCTATGACCGCGTCACTCGCCGGTGGCCCACCTTATTTCACAATTATTGTCCTATTACTGGACCTCCTGGACCGATTGTCCCACTTGATATTCCCCCCGTCACTGGATATTCCTCCACATTACGAAAGGAGGTAATTAAATCCGATTTGGTGGGCGGAATCTCCAAATTCAACAGGCCATCCCATCACCTGATCGGGTCGGTAGGCTCCCAGTTCACTCTCTCCCTATTCCCCTCTATGCCGCCTCCCTGCCCAGCTGACCAGGCATCTCGCGCATGCGTGTGAATTCGTTGGTTCTTTTCAGTTAATGTTAAGCCAACAACAACACAGCAATGATATCTATTCATATTGGAAAGTTTATCAATTACAACTTTCGGAAAATACCAATATTTTCCACAACCAGTAACCCACTAACCTTTTCCCTCCATACCCCGTAATCCTCCCACGTGCACACACACACACACACACACACACACACATACGCTCACACACACACACACACTCCCTCTATACCCTCTATACCCTCTATACCCTAGCTTAGCACTATCCGGTTATAGAACTAGTACTAGCAAAATCCTAGATTATTATTAGGAGAGTAGTCCAAAGTAATGGCTGCAGCAAATTATACGTTGGCGAAACATCCAGAGACCTACAAACACGCATTTCAGAACACCAGTACGCAGGCAGATCTGACGACTCAAGAAATGCCTGTGTTCAACACCGAAATTTACACAACCATTTAATCAACTACAGAAACGCAAGACTCATCGCCAGAGAAGACAACACGCAATACCGAAGAATCCTAGAATCATCACTCATCTGTATATCCAACAACTTCAACCAGAACAACGGCTTCTACAACATAGCTGAACCTATTGCCAAGAAACTTCTTCAACGCTATCCCACCTAGAACTCAAGAATGGTACACTGCAGGTCCTTTAAGTCACACTATGTTTTTAACTATCACACTACTTTTAAGACTCACATGCAGCTTTCTCCACCTGACCCAGCATTCTCCACCTGACTGTACCCTATATATATCTCCATGTTGCTCATTTTCCAGGTAGATCTGTCTGTGACTCGATAAAGCCCACTGCGTGGGCGAAACGTTGTCAATAAAGGATCACATTATACTGCTTATGTGTTTATTTTTCCATTGTGTCTTTATTTTATACCATTTATTTCCAGAGTAGTCCAAACTTCTGAAACCTATCTCCCCCCCAGCTCTCTCCCCCCCGCTCTCCCTCCCCCGCTCTCTCCCTTCCTTTCTCCCTCTCTATACCTCCCCTTCTCCCTCACACACACACCCTCCCCCCTCTCTCTCCCTCCCCCTCTCTATACCTCCCTCTCCCCCTCTCTATACCTTCCTCTCCCCATCTCCCCCTCCCAATCCCTCCCTCTCCCTACCTCTCCCTATCTCTCTCCCTCTCCCTCTCCCTACCTCTCTAGTACTAGCAAAATTCTAGCTTAATATTTAGGAGAGTAGTCCAAACTTTCTGAAAACCTATTTCATCCCCACTCTCTCCCTCCCTTTCTCCCTCAAATGCACCCCCTCTCTCCCTCTCCCTCTCTATACCCCCTCCCCCTCCCCTTCTCCCTCCACACAAACCCTCCCCTCTCTCCCTACCCCTCTCTTCCTCCCTCTCCCCCTCTCTACCCTCCCTCTCCCCCTCCATATCCCTTCCTCTCCCTCTCCCCACCTCTCTCCTATCCCTCTCCCTCTCTCTACCTCTCTCTCTCACTCCCTCTCCCTCCCTCTCTTTCTCCCACCCCCTCTTCCTCCCTCTCCCTCTATCTCTCTATCTCCCTCCATCTCTCTACCTCCCTCTCTCTCCCTCTACCTATCTCTCTTCCTACCTCTCTCCTCCCTCTCTCTCCTCTCCCTCTCCTCTCTTTCTCTCTCCCTCTCCCTCTCACTCTCTTTCTCTCTCCCTCTATCCACCCTCTTCTACATTTCCTCTAATATCTCTCCCCTCACCCCCATTCCTATCATTTCTCCGTTTCTCTCACCCTTCCCTACCCTCTTCTTTCTCCCTTCTCCTGACACCTCAATACATCCCAGGGGACTCAGTGGGAAGATGGGTGGCTCAGAGAGGCGTCAACAAGGAGGAAGATGGCCGATCAGGGAAGGCAACAGTGGGAGGAGGAAATTTCTAGAAGGGAGAAGGAATGGGAGAGGAAGATATTGGTGATCAGCGAGGAAATGGAGAAGAGGATAGCTTAGGAGAGTAGAAAATGGGTAATGCAAGCCAAAAAAGCAGAAGCCAAGATCCAGACCCTAGAAGAAAAGCTGCAGGGACTGACACAGAATAGAGACAATAGTACCTGGCAGGAAACGACGCTTGGAGCTTGTGCACCAGGCACAGCCAAAGGGAATGAGGAGAAAGGACGAGAACTCGTGTATGCACAGGCACTGGCAGTCACACATGGGGCCCGAAGCAAGATGAGCAGGATAACAACACATGAGAAGGATATAGACGAAGCAGCCAGGGTCAAGAAGAGCACCACAGGAACAACGAATGGGAGCACAGAAACAACATATGAGAGGGTAGACAAAGCAGCAGACACGCTAAACACGGAGACCCCAACAACACACTGCAGCGGACAGGGACGTATGAGCAGACCGGACACACAAAGGAACACGGGGAATACATCCATGACAGCACCGGGAGAGGCTAATGCACCTTTGACAAGGCAATGGGAGACACAGTGGGAGGAGGAAAGGGAGAAGTCGATCTTTATCTATGGCCTGAAGGAAGTCGAAGGGGACACCCACGACAGAAGGAAACAGGAGGAGAAAGAAAAGATTGATGGTATCATGCTAGCAATAGGGGAGACTCATCCCAAGTGACAAATTTTGGAGAATCGGGTGGTACACAAAGGGAAGAAATCGACCCCTCAAGGTAATATTCAAGGCAGAATCAGCCCGCACCATGATCCTGCAAGAGAAAGCGCGGCTGAGGACGAACCAGGGGTACCGGAATGTATACCTAGATCGGGACAGAAGCAGGAAGAAAGGGAGGCCCGGAGGGAGAAGATAAGAAGGAGAAGAGAGGGAGGGAGGGAGACAGCGAATACGGAGGACACCAAGACCAAGAAGGACAAACACACACACTGGAAGTACCCTCAGCGGGCCTCAAATCACAAACAACCCACGACAACCATACACTCTAGCACCACACACACTTATCAGGCCCCTGTCCCCACCCTAGCAAATGAAAACCCACGTCACAGTTACCCCCCACCCCACCTCAAACTCACCCCACCTGCCCATACCCCAACCATACAATCCCCCCACCCATGCTGCAACACCCTGCGGGCACCCTGCCCACACCCCAACCCCCAAGATCTCCCCAGGGCCACAGTATTGGAAACAAGGTTGAAGGTTTGGTACATAAATGCGGATGGAATTACGAATAAGTATGAAGAGTGGAATGAAAGAATAGATGAGGCATCCCCAGACATCATAGCGGTCACAGAAACTAAACTAAATGAGACAGTAACAGATGCAATCTTCCCACAGGGATATCAGATCCTGAGGAAAGATAGGAGGAGCAGGGGGGGGGAGGAGGGGTCACACTGCTTGTAAGGCACCGTTGGAGATTCGAGGAAATGGTAGAGTGGAGGTGGGTAGAGAACGGGACTTCATAGTAGGTACCATCCAGTCTGGGAGCATAAGATAGTCATTGCAGTGATGTATAACCCACCACAGAACTGCAGGAGGCCAGAGAAGAATACGTGAAAACAACAGAGCGATGGTGGACACCCTGGCGGAGGTGGCAAGAAAAACACACATGAGCAGAGCGAGAGCTACTGGTCATGGGAGATTTCAACCACAGGGAGATCGACTGGGAGAACCATGAACCACGTGGGGACCAGAAACTTGGAGAGCCAAGATGATGGACGTGGTACTGGAAAACCTGATGCACCAACATGTCAGGGACACGACCAAGAGAGAGGAGAAGATGAACCAGCAAGACTGGACCTTGTATTCACCCTGAACAGCTCAGATATTGAAGACATAACTCACGCAGCGGCAGCGGCAGCAAGCAACAAGAACCTTGTCCTCTACTTTTACTTCCACCTGAAGTGCCCAGCAGCCCTGTGATGGCCTAATCAAGCCCATAACACTAACATATGTGGATACCCAGAATGATATAAATCAACTACAGTAATTCCCAAAATACACAAAATCACCAACTAATGGACTTGTGTTACCACCACCTGCCGCTGCCACTGAAGTGATACTCCACAACATTCACCCATTCCACATCGCCTACTATTCATCTGAGCCACGGTCAATGGCCAAGGATCATAGCAACAAAGAAGATCCAGTAAACAGCCAGAACTCCTAACATCCCAGGTGAGAGCAGCATTTCTGCAAGGAAAACTTCTACTGCCAGCCAGGCCTCAACCCCCAAACACCTGCACCATCACAACACCCGCCAGACAACAACAATAATGGCCGCCAGGTCCAAGATAACTCTTTCCATGGATTTGATGTTAGGAAGATTAATGACCCAGAGATAGCTAAACTCCTTATGATCCAGAATCAATCACCAAGCTTACCCAGGAAATGCAGGAGCTTAAAACCTCCAACCACAGTACTCGTCAAGATCACAACTCTGGA
>WNWK01055927.1:0-11140 GCA_009830355.1 Cherax destructor
TTTCGGGATTCCCCGACACTTCCATACCTTGACCACTTTCTTGCTCATGCACTTCCACACACACCGTCTCACATACTAAACCTTGTTCCCTTGTTCCATCCTCTTCCATTTCAATCCCTAGTTCATTGTCTTCCCCCAAGACTTCTCCTGCAGCCGTACTTAACTCCGGCAAGGTCTCGGCTATGAGGCTCTCCAATACCATTCCAAAGACATATTAGGGCTGGCTTTTCCTGTACCTTCCTCCTCTTTTGCTGTTTCTCTTTGCTCCTCTGTAGCTGTCGTTGGGAGTGTTTGACATGTCCCTGCGCTGCCCTCCACTATCTCACTCCATGACCGGGCAGTTGGCTCCTGCCCCATCGTAGTCGTTTCCTGTCCTACTGTCCTGCTTGGTCTATTGAGCCCCTCCTCAAATCGATGCTGCCCTCTCTTTGGACAATTCGCTGCTACATGTTCAAATGCCCCACATGTACGGCACGTCCGCTGTTGACCCACGTACGTTACGTACACCTGTGTCCTGAACTCAGGCATTACTACGTATGATGGTATAGGTCGCCTGATGGACATCTTCAAGGAATAAGACCCCTCCATGAGTCCTTCAAAGGGTCCCTCATGCCACTTTCCCACATTTGCAGCATGTACAATCCCATATTCCTTGAAGACTTCCATTAGATCCACTGGATCCGCCTCGAATGGTACGTTTCTCACCCTTATCCACGTATAGGACCGGGAGACATCTCTCAACCGCACCTCCATACTTGAGTTAACTGCATATACTTGATCTTGATACTTGTCTACCAACCTTTCATACTGCTGTGTTGACGACAGTTTCACGAATACCCTGGTTAGACCATTTAAGGCTACACCATATAGGTCACCTATGTCAATCTTGTATGTATCCTTCAACACCATAGGTAGGATTGTACCGGCTGTGGACGGGTGCAACACGCCCTTTACAATTTCAATACAGACAGTGTTGACGCGACGTCTGGCAGCTGCCGCCATGTTGAAGAAAATAAAGTTTCTTGAGGATATAATGGACAAGAACATTTAAATGACGTGTACAACGGTTTATTGTAATATAGCAGCAACTTAAAAAAAAAATTGCTCAAAGATGGAGTCCCATCCATTTATACTCCGTACCCCTATTATTTGGTTCCCGTATTCCCATTATTAGGTTCCCTTACCTCCATTATTTGGTTCCCGTACCTCCATTATTTGGTTCCCGTACCCCCATTATTTGGTTCCCGTACCCCCATTATTTGATTCTTGTACCTCCATTATTTGGTTCCCGTATCCCCATTATTTGGTTCCTTATCCCCATTATTTGGTTCCCGTTCCCCATTATTTGGTTCCGTACCCCCATTATTTGGTTCCCGTACCCCCATTATTTGGTTTCCGTACCCCCATTATTTGGTTCCCGTACCCCCATTATTTGGTTCCCGTACCCCCATTATTTGATTCTTGTACCTCCATTATTTGGTTCCCGTATCCCCATTATTTGGTTCCCTTATCCCCATTATTTGGTTCCCGTACCCCCATTATTTGGTTCCCGTACCCCCATTATTTAGTTCCCGTACCCCCATTATTTGGTTTCCGTACCCCCATTATTTGGTTCCCGTACCCCCATTATTTGGTTCCTGTACCCCATTATTTGGTTCCCGTACCCCCATTATTTGGTTCCCGTACCCCCATTATTTGGTTCCCGTACCCCCATTATTTGGTTCCCGTACCCCCACGGGGTATGGATACCCTCCCCGGTTTAGAACACCTGATTTAAACAATAAAATTGCCCCGGTCGTTTACCAACGGGCGAAATGTGCGCTAAATGTTTCACATTCTCGTGGCTTTATTAACAATATGTTATGACGTGTGACAGTACATTATGTAGACTGCATAAACAAGTGAAACTTTGTTGTCTAAGGAACAAAAAGTCACAATACCGTAACTAGAACAATACACAAATAACCTGCACATAAGAAAGCAGCTTACCACGACGTTTCGCTCCGACTTGGACCATTTACAAAGTCACACTAAGACAAGAGTGAGGGAGCCAGTATATATAGGCGAGGGGGACGGGGACGGGACCAAGAGGGGAAGAAGTGGTACTAGAAAGTAGGGAGAGTAGTTTTAGTGGCACAAGAATTAGTGTGACTTTGTAAATGACCCAAGTCGCACCGAAACGTGCAAGTTATTTGTGTATCGTTTGTTAAGAGGCTCCCACCTGATTTAATACAGTTCATATGGGAGAAAATATGGGCCAGTAGGCCTTCTGCAGTGTTCCTCCATTCTTATGTATTTTTTTTTTTTGGGGGTCATGTTTCCATGGGTGGGAAGCTGCTGTTGGCGTGGCAAGAAAATCAATTCAGTTGTATATTATATATGTATTGTTTTCTGTATTAAAATACGTGTATTGTTATGTGGTATATATAAGACTGATTGGTCACAAATTATGTTAATTATATGTTATATATTAAGTTCTGATTTGTACGTGAGGGAGGAGCTAGTGTCGCCATTGACGCCAGCGTCGGCAGTGACGCCAGCGTCGGCAGTGACGTCAGTGTCGGCAGTGACGCCAGCGTCGCTAGTGACGCCAGCGTCGCCAGTGACGCCAGCGTCACCAGCAACAACACCAATGACGCCAGCGTCGCCAGTGACGCCAGCGTCGCCAGCAACAACACCAGTACGCTGGCTCAGTATTATTGTTAATAAACACATAACCAACAGTGGGAAGCTTCATTAAGACGATGTTTAGCAGACACTTGGCTTCATCAAGCACATAGTAGAAATATACACATCAAAAAGTGGAAGGTAATCAGTCCCTCATCTTCCACTATTTATATTATATCCTTGTATTGATAAAGCCACTGGAGGGCGAAACATCTACAAGATACCCAGATGTTGCACGTGTCTAATTCTTCAACTTGTGGGTAGGTATATTCAAGAGACGTTTCGCCCGCACATCAGACTACCAAGAGTGACATAGCCTGCTGTGGAGGCGAAACATTGTTTTGCTACCTTTCACTCTCTATCAACTGCAGCTTGTCAGTAACCCCCCCGCCATCTGTTGTTGCAACACAAAAGTGTTCGTTCACCATCACCTTCACCTCAAAATGTTCTCCTTATCATTGCCTTTCACAATATATTTATCATTATAGAGTCCTGTAAAGTTTGGAAATTATTTTCACCATAAGTTTGTGCGATACGAAACACATCCGTACAGTCGCGGGGCCAGGAGCTGTGAATCGACCCCTGCAACCACAAGGTGAGTACGATAATGTGGATAACAAGAAACATGGGTGATCATTGCTGCCAGGATAGGAATAAATTCACAGCATTGACTATCGTCCTGTGACACAGCTTGAGGAACTAGTAACTATCTAGGCGTGAGCTACACTATTATCATTTGATAGTTGATAAATTAGACACGTGTGTAAAACTTAGGTATCTTTTTTTGTGGAAACGTTTCGCCCTCCAGTGGCTTTATCAATACAAAATTGTATATATTTCTATTGTCTTACAGTTATGTCCTTGAATTTGTATTGATAAAGCCACTGGAGGGCGTAACGTCTACAATAAAGATACCCAGATGTTGCATCTATGTCTAATTCTGCACAAAGAATGGTGAAGCTCAGGAGTTTGTGTCTAATATATCAACTTGTCGGTTCTCTCAACTATGTATCTACATCATTTGACAATGTTTACATTTAGTACATCGTAGATACCAATGAAGAACATCGTGTATTGTTTATTATTTCCGTAGAGTTAGTAACCCAGGGTAACCCACGAGTGTTAAGCGGTATGACTTATTTACTATGGGTCCTTGTTTACACTGGGTTCTTGTTTACACTGGGTCCTTGTTTACACTGGGTTCTTGTTTACACTGGGTCCTTTTTTACACTGGGTCCTTGTTTACACTGGGTCCTTGTTTACACTGGGTACTTGTTTACACTGGGTCCTTGTTTACACTGGGTTCTTGTTTACACTGGGTCCTTGTTTACACTGGGTTCTTGTTTACACTGGGTCCTTGTTTACACTGGGTTCTTGTTTACACTGGGTCCTTTTTTACACTGGGTCCTTGTTTACACTGGGTCCTTGTTTACACTGGGTACTTGTTTACACTGGGTACTTGTTTACACTTGGTCCTTGTTTACACTGGGTACTTGTTTACACTGGGTCCTTGTTTACACTGGGTACTTGTTTACACTTGGTCCTTGTTTACACTGGGTACGTGTTTTCACTGGGTCCTTATTTACACTGGGTACTTGTTTTCACTGGGTCCTTGTTTACACTGGGTCCTTGTTTTCACTGGGTCCTTGTTTACACTGGGTCCTTGTTTACACTGGGTACTTGTTTACACTGGGTCCTTTTATCCTTTTTCTCAGGCTGTGACCCCACACTCAGCCTGCTAGCATCCACCTACCTATTTACTGTAAGGAAATATGCCTACTCTCCACCTTCCTCAGGATTAAACCCGGATGCTTCGCTTGTGATCCACTTGAGTATGGATGCATTCCTGGAGTGTATGAGCCGCCGCCAATAACTACAGGACTAACACAGTGCTTGTACCTGAGATGAAACGAGACAGGTACCCCGATAAAGGGCTTTTGATCCTAGGAACTGTAGTTAATCTTGCCTTGGATGAAGCCTGCCATTCCACACTCAGTGTATGATTAAAGTGAACTTTTGGTCACCCTCTTCCCATCCCCGGCTAGAAGTGGACACAGATGCAACTAATGTGACATTTTATTGTGGCAACGTTTCGCCCTCCAGGAGCTTTGTCAAGCCGTTGTGCCATATTTACTAGAAGAGTGTGGTGTGGTTAGAACAGCGTGCGGACCTGCCAAGTGTCTCCCCCCTCCCGCCTATTGATATTAACACTCGCATTACCACAAATATAATTGTGAAAATTGGATGCTCATGTAAGCGTGCTCAACTTCCACTATAATTCCCTTCAATCCATAACATGTCTCCAGAATGTCTGCTTCTACCCCCCCCCAACCCCTCTCTCTCTCTCTCTCTTTAGCTTTGCACTGCCTATTATTATCTAAAACAATAATAATGAAAACTATGACAAGTATAAGTGTATACTAATTGTTTCATCCGGAATTATATAGGAACTGTACAACTCTTTACCTACACGTATATACGTCTACTAACACTTAACAATTTACACACACACACACACACACACACACACACACACACAATATATATATATATATATATATATATATATATATATATATATATATATATATATATATATTGTGTGTGTGTACTCACCTAATTGTGGTTGCAGGGGTCCAGACACCGCTTCTGGCCCCGCCTCTTCACTGGTCGCTACTAGGTTACTCTTCCTGCTCCATGAGCTTTGTCATATCTGTGTGTGTGTGTGTGTGTGTGTGTGTGTGTGTGTGTGTGTGTAGTATGGCACACAAGATGTAAAAGATATAGTACAAATAATTGAAATTTGTCTTAATTCTGAAGAATTGTACCTGTGTCCCAGGTACTCGACTCGAGTCTGACTGATATCCATTTTCCCAGAGGCGCTGTATGACCCCGACGGGTTTACTATTTCCCTTCTCTTCCACAAATGTAATAATAATAATAATAATAATAATAATAATAATAATAATAATAATAATATGGCTTGATTGAAAGAACAGTGCAGTGTTTGACATATTTATGTAGACTACATAATTTTAGTTACCCTAAGTCTACAGTTGAGATATATTACTATGAAAATATATTCATGTGGCTTTTATTACGTCAATTTTTCCACAGAGTGATGTTATTAAACTTCTACTAGTGTGATTGTCTCATACATTAACTCCTACTAGTGTGATTGCCCCCTCCCCCCCCCACACACCAAACTTCTACTAGTGTGAGGTTTCCACACCAAACTTTAACTAGGAACTTGAGGTTTAAAGCCTGGCACAGTTGAGTGTACTTATAATTTCGGTGTCCAGAGTGGGCCTCTCCTAGACCAGGTATTCTTGCATGTGCTCACTGCGACATAACTTTCTTAGGTTCTACTCTGAGTGATCAGTTAGACTCTGGTTGGTTAGGTAGCCTGCGGTGTGTTGATCACTAGTTAATGGTGTTCTCCCTTCGTCGAGGTCTCCTGGGTGGTCAGGCAAGCTGGGGAACACGAATGTCCGACATTCCGGTTCACCTGAATGTTTTACCTCCCAAGTACCTTCCCCTGATTCACATACACCTGTTTCCTTGGCACTGCAGTCTGATTCATTTACAGCATTCACCTCACATTCCCCTGATCCACACACACTTTCTTTTCCCGTAGCACCCATGTCTAATTTATTCACAGCGCTTGCTGCCTCACCTTCCCCTGATCCACTCATACCTTCCCTTGATCCACTCATACCTTCCCCTGATCCACACACACCTTCACTTGATTTATAGGTATATGTACTTGACTGGCGAGAGACATCACCTGAAAACAAATAAAACACTGTAAGTTTCAGAGATCTTGGCCAAGTCGGTAAAGATTTTTGAGAATGACACAAACTTCTCAACAAAAGAAAATATTCAGTGACAAGTAGCAGGTGTGGGTTACCGTGGGTGGTGAGGAGAGGGTGGTGGGTTACCGTGGGTGGTGAGGAGAGGGTGGTGGGTTACCGTGGGTGGTGAGGAGAGGGTGGTGGGTTATCGTGGGTGGTGGGTTACCGTGGGTGGTGAGGAGAGGGTAGTGAGTTACCGTGGGTGGAGAGGGAGGTGAGGAGAGGGTGGTGGGCTACCGTGGGTGGTGAGGAGAGGGTGGTGGGTTACTGTGGGTGGTGAGGGAGGTGAGGAGAGGGTGGTGGGCTTCCATGGGTGGTGAGGAGAGGGTGGTGGGTTACCGTGGGTGGTGAGGGAGGTGAGGAGAGGGTGGTGGGTTACCGTGGGTGGTGAGGAGAGGGTGATGGGTTACCGTGGGTGGTGAGGAGAGGGTGGTGGACTACCGTGGGTGGTGAGAAGAGGGTGGTGGGTTACCGTGGGTGGTGATGGAGGTGAGAGGGTGGTGGGTGCAGGAGTAACAGCATTCCCTCTCATGGCATTTTTCTTGTTGGCACCGCAGAAGACACACAGCGTCGTCAGGCGTGCCACCTGGCTCCCTCGTCATGTACTCCGGCTGTAACGTTACCTGTAACACAACACTACGGTCAGCATCACATGTAACACTACAGTACTCTGGTCTGGTCTTCATGGCAGGGAAAAGAGCACCCTTTAATATTAGCCGGTAATGGGTTCTTTTCCCTTGGAATTAAATCTACTCTTTCTTCCTCCAGTAAGACTAGATGACCTCCAGTTTCCCATACACTGTAAGACCCCTGCGGGCTTAGTGCTTCCACATGAATATAATAACAATTTGATGACTCATGTTTAGCGGAAATTAGGAACTAGTGCAGAATATTAAATGCTGTCAAGACAGAATATAAAAAAATACTAATTAATTTAATTAATACCTTAATAGTGGAACTAAACGTTGTAGTAAAGAAAGTGAATTAAACAAAACTAAAAGATAATAAATTCAGATGTGGTCAAACAGACGATATAAAGTGAGAACACAAGTTCAGACTTATGTATATCAAAGATGGTTGAAGGCTGTGAGAATGCAGGCAGATAAAATGAAGCTGAAGAATTGAGACACTTGTGCAGCATTTTGGTATCTGCATTGAGGAAACGTAACTCCCAACAGAGACAAAATAATCAGGGTACGTGTGGGGTTAGAACCCATGGCGAGTGAGTCGTAAAACTCCAGGCCAGTGCGTAAACTACTGGGCCACCTGGCTGGAAAAGAAGATGCATGGTGATGTCCGCGTACTTCTGGCAAGACAGCTATTGAAAGAGTGATGGTGAAGATTTCATTTTTGGGGGTCACACTACCAGAGGGGTGGAGACGAACGGAGATACGGAAGGAAGGTGGAGAAAGTAACAAGATCACAAAATACTTGACCTCAGCGGTAAAGAACACATCAGAATATAAGGAATGGAAAAGTAGGAGGGAGGTAAGAAGAGGCCTCAAGGAACAACAAGTTAAAGTAGTTAGACTGTTGGGTTTAGTCCTGACTCTTTCTCTTCTACTTCAGCTCTTCCTCTCACCGGCTATTCTTCTTCTGTCCCCACTTCCCCCTCGCCCCTAGTGGGTCCTTACCTGAGAGTCTGAACTAACTAAAGGAACAACATTGGGTCAAACATGAGCAAGATGTGAGCTCAGGAGTCACCGATATACACTGGATGACTGTAACGACAAATTCGGCAAGAATCTTTGTGATGCCTTTGTCCACGCCAGGTTTGTGAAACACCTTTGTGATATCCAAGCCAGGTGTGTGATCTAACCTTTGTGACATCGATGCCAAGTGTGTGATCTAACCTTTGTGACATTGATGCAGGTGTATGATCTAACCTTTGTGACATCGATGCCAGGTGTGTGACCTCACCTTCGTGACATCGATGCTAGGTGTGTGATCTAACCTTTGTGACATCGATGCCAGGTGTGTGACCTCACCTTAGTGACGCCCTCGTCCACGAAGAACTGCCTGAGGGTGTCCTTATTGGAGAGATAGACGCAAGGATTCTTGAAGACCACATGTGCTGTCGCCACCACCTGCAACACCATCAACAAATGTTTAGGCTAGTACTTGGGTCGAGTTTCAGCTCCTGGGCCCTCTGCCTCGAGTTCCATCTCATGGGCCCTACAGCAGTGCGCGTAGGTTGGACGAGGCCTCTCACAAAATACATCACCAGAGACAGTCACAAGTGCAAAGACACATGTGAGATGTTTGGGTCTAATTTAATGTAGATGTTTTGCTCGCTGGTTTGCCGGAGGCCGAAACGTCTCCCAAATTAAACGTTCCCCTTAAGTTTCACACGTCTGTTTTAGTTATGAGAAATGAACAAGTGTAACAGCAATGATTTATTATTATTATTATTATTATTATTATTATTATTATTATTATTGTTGTTGTAATTGAATTACTGTAATTATTATTATCCGTGTAAAACTTTTCAGGGAGGGGGGAGGAAGTTTGATCCCTGAGAGGGAATCTTGATCCAAGGCGTCGGAGATACCTTCTCTTTCCTCGGATCAAATCCCATGAACTCCCATTTCCCAGGCGGTGTTGTAACCACTACGGGTTAAGCTCCTCACCTTGTATATATAACTGTGGTAGGAAGACACTGCGTGCGCAGAAAGCAGGGTAAGAACGTTTCGCTGTCTTAAAATTTGATAGAAACCTCAACAGGGCAAAACGTTGTCTCAATGTATGTCTGCAATAAAACTCTGCGTAAGAAAGGAGCGAAGTGTAGAGGCGGTCAGCAAGCTCCTTGAGGGATACTTTATTTAATGAAACGTAGAGGAGGTAAGCTATTCGAGGAGGGATACCTTGCTGAGTGAAACGTAAAGGAGGTAAGGGAGGTCCTCAAGGCATACCTTGGTGGGTGTGAAGGTCCAGATGTGGAGGTGGTGAATGTTAACGATGGCTGGGAACTGTTGGAGGAGCCTGGCTTGGAAGGCCTCCACGTCGATGTGTCCAGGGATGGTCTGTAGCAGGATGTGGCAACACTCCCGACCTGCATACATATATGGTTACACTTCGTTATGGCAACCCTGTAATCTGCAACGAGGGTGCCACTATGCCCGTAAAAGGGCAAGGGTGTAAAGATCCACCGAGAGGTGTGTGTCTCTGTGTTTATACACTGAAAGGTGTGTATTTCGGTGCTAGTGTGTAGTAAATACACTGAAGCGTGTACCTCTGCGTATATACACCGAGGTTATTGTGTGTGCGTGCGTGTTTCAAGGTAAATATATACTGGGAGATGTGTATATGTCGTGCCGAATAGGTAAAACTTGCAATTTTGACTTAAATAGCAACGCTCTTGGCGAATAAGGCAAGCGAAAATTTGTGTATGCAATAATTTCTCAAAAATCATTCTGACACCGAGAAAAATATATTTCATTGTTTGTTTGTTATTAAATTATTGTAAACTTATCTAAAATATATTTAGTTGGATTAGGATCAATTAAATTGCGCTTGTTATAATAATGTTAGGTAAGTTTTCTAAGGTTCCTTTTGGTACAAAATTATTAATTTTTACATCAACATAAATTAAAAAAAATATCTTTTAACGTATAAGGATTTTTTTTAGAAAGGACTTTATTTTAAATGAGTTCTTGTTAAATGACCCGTAGCTCGATCACTGGCGCACTCAGCTCACACTCTGAGGTCCGGAGATCGAATCTCCTCCGGTACGGCTGGAAGACATTAGGGACGTGTATCCATAAAACACCTGCTGTCTCTGTCCCTGTTCACCCATCAGTTTAAAATAGGTACCTGGGTGTTAGTCGACTGGTGTGAGTCGCATCCTGGGACAAAACTGACCTAATTTGTGGGAAATGCTCAGCATAACAAGCGGCTTTCTATATAGTAGTATGTCATTGATGTCAGATAGTCCTGTATACCTTGTACATGTACTTGTAGTAAATAAAGATGATATTATTATTATATTATATTATTATATTAATATTCGGCACGACATATACATGTCGAGGCGTGTATCTCTAGGTATATATACACTTGACTGCCTCATCCTACTTTATCAAGGTTGATGGACTGATCACATTATGTTTACCTCTCCACTACTTCAGCAGTTAGTTTGATATCTTTATTATGCACCCCATACCCATCCTGTGGGCGGTAGTCAAAAGATTACAGAGGTACATAATGGGTCCAGGGACTGGACCTCAAAGTTTGATAGCTGAGCAAGTTACAAAGGTAATGAACTCAGATGGTCACAATCATGACAAGTTACAAAGGTATTTGCAGATTACAGAGGTATATATAGGGTCCAGAGACTGGGCCCCAAAGTTTTGATAGCTGAACAAGGTACAATGGTAATTAATTCACTAGTTACAAGGTAATGAATCATGTAAGTAAATTTACTTACGTCTGTACATGGTTGCACTCATGAACAAATTATAAAGCAATGAGCAATCTATTAGTCTACACCCAGCCACAACTGTAATGAGTTATTGGTGCAAATTTTAATTGTTGGGTCACACACACACACATATACATATACACATACACACGCATACATGTATATACATACACACATACACATACACACATGTACATAC
>WNWK01055928.1:0-11140 GCA_009830355.1 Cherax destructor
GTGTATACCTGAATACACTTACGTTCTTCACTATCACTCCAGCTGCTGTCCTCCTCTTATACTATCTTGGAGGATCTGTGGTGAGTTACCCCTCCAGTTAGCCACTGTACATCTGTACTGGAGATCTCCACTCCACTACCTTTTCGTTACTTATCTATAGGTAAAAACTTCAATACATATTTTTCATAGTTCGATTTAATCCTTCGTGTTTGCATTTTTATTGTTATTATGTAACATCTTTAATCTGACCCCCATTTCATTATTACATAATATTTTATTTATTCTTTACTTTATTTTCCAAAGGATTTTAATTTTCCCTGAAAATTTGAGGACTGGCACCTCAAGAACTGATGTCTGAGTCTAATATAATGCTCCGCAGGTGGGTAGTGCACTCAGCTCACACACTGAGTGTCCGTGGTTCAATCCCCAGTACGGGTGGAAACATTGGGCATGTTTCCTTACACCTGCTGCCCCTGTTCACCTAGCAGCAAGTAGGTATCTGGGTGTTAGTCGACTGGTGTGGGTCTCATCCTGTGGGACAAGCTTAACTTAAGTTACAGGGGCTTTCTATGTAGTATGTCACTGATGTCAGCTATGGTCTGTATAAGTTGTATCATGTACTTGTAGAAATAAACATTCTTCTTCTTCTTCTTCTTCTTCTTCTTCTTATTATTATTATTATTATTATTATTATTATCATTATCATCATCATCATCATCATCATCATTATTATTATTATTATTATTATTATTATTATTATTATTATTATTATTATTATCATTATCATTATCATCATCATCATCATCATCATTATTATTATTATTATTATTATTATTATTATTATTATCATTATCATCATCATCATCATCATCATCATTATTATTATTATTATTATTATTATTATTATTATTATCATTATCATTATCATCATCATCATCATCATCATTATTATTATTATTATTATTATTATTATTATTATTATTATTATTATTATTATTATTATTATCATTATCATCATCATCATCATCATCATTATTATTATTATTATTATTATTATTATTATTATTATTATTATTATCATTATCATCATCATCATCATCATCATCATCATCATCATCATTATTATTATTATTATTATTATTATTATTATTATTATTATTATCATTATTATCATCATCATCATCATCATCATCATTATTATTATTATTATTATTATTATCATTATCATCATCATCATCATCATCATCATTATTATTATTATTATCATTATCATTATTATTATTATTATTATTATTATTATTATTATTATTATTATTATTATTATTATTATTATTATCATTATCATCATTATTATTATTATTATCATTATTATTATTATTATCATTATTATTATTATTATTATTATTATAAACTATAACACTCAAGCCCAAATTCCCCAAAACATTCACACGGGGGTAGGTAGCACGTTCTTCTGGTAACTGGGTATAATAACATCAGGAAGCACTGGTGGCCCACATCAGGCTGCACTGGTGGCCCACATCAGGAAGCACTGGTGGCCCACATCAGGCTCCACTGGTGGCCCACATCAGGAAGCACTGGTGGGCCACATCAGGCTCCACTGGTGGCCCACATCAGGCTGCACTGGTGGCACACATCAGGCTGCACTGGTGGCCCACATCAGGCAGCACTAGTGGCCCACATCAGGAAGCACTGGTGGCCCACATCAGGAAGCACTGGTGGCCCACATCAGGCTGCACTGGTGGCCCACATCAGGCTGCACTGGTGGCACACATCAGGCTGCACTGGTGGCCCACATCAGGCAGCACTGGTGGCCCATATCAGGAAGCACTGGTGGCCCACTCAGGAGCACTGGTGGCCCACATCAGGCTGCACTGGTGGCCCCACATCAGGCTGCACTGGTGGCCCACATCAGGCTGCACTGGTGGCCCACATCAGGAAGCACTGGTGGCCCACATCAGGCTGCACTGGTGGCCCACATCAGGATGCACTGGTGGCCCACATCAGGAAGCACTGGTGGCCCACATCATTAAGCACTGGTGGCCCACATCAGGCTGCACTGGTGGCACACATCAGGCTGCACTGGTGGCCCACATCAGGAAGCACTGGTGGCCCACATCAGGATGCACTGGTGGCCCACATCAAGAAGCACTTGTGGCCCACAGCATTAAGCACTGGTGGCCCACATCAGGCTGCACTGGTGGCCCACATCAGGCAGTACTGGTGGCCCACATCAAGCTGCACTGGTGGCCCACATCAGGCTGCACTGGTGGTCCACATCAGGAAGCACTGGTGGCCCACATCAGAAAGCACTGGTGGCCCACATCAGGAAGCACTGGTGGCCCACATCAGGAAGCACTGGTGGCCCACATCAGGAAGCACTGGTGGCCCACATCAGGAAGCACTGGTGGCCCACATCAGAAAGCACTGGTGGCCCACATCAGGAAGCACTGGTGGCCTACATCAGGAAGCACTGGTGGCCCACATCAGGAAGCACTGGCGGCCCACATCAGGCAGCACTGGTGGCCCACATCGGGCAGCACTGGTGGCCCCATCGGGCAGCACTGGTGGCCCCATCGGGCAGCACCGGTGGCCCCCATCGGGCATCACCGGTGGCCCTCATCGGGCAGCACCGGTGGCCCTCATCGGGCAGCACCGGTGGCCCACATCGGGCAGCACCGGTGGCCCACATCGGGCAGCACCGGTGGCCCCACATCGGGCAGCACCGGTGGCCCACATCGGGCAGCACCGGTGGCCCACATCGGGCAGCACCGGTGGCCGACGTCGGACAGCACCGGTGGCCCACATCGGGCAGCACCGGTGGCCCACATCGGGCAGCACCGGTGGCCCACATCGGGCAGCACCGGTGGCCCACATCGGGCAGCACTGGTGGCCCACATCGGGCAGCACTGGTGGCCCACATCGGGCAGCACTGGTGGCCCACATCGTGCAGCACTGGTGGCCCACATCGGGCAGCACTGGTGGCCCACATCGGGCAGCACTGGTGGCCCACATCAGGCAGCACTGGTGGCCCACATCGGGCAGCACTGGTGGCCCACATCGGGCAGCACTGGTGGCCCACATCGGGCAGTACTGGTGGCCCACATCGGGCAGCACTGGTGGCCCACATCAGGCAGCACTGGTGGCCCACATCAGGCAGCACTGGTGGCCCACATCAGGCAGCACTGGTGGCCCACATCAGGCAGCACTGGTGGCCCACATCGGGCAGCACTGGTGGCCCACATCAGGCAGCACTGGTGGCCCACATCGGGCAGCACTGGTGGCCCACATCAGGCAGCACTGGTGGCCCACATCAGGCAGCACTGGTGGCCCACATCGGGCAGCACTGGTGGCCCACATCAGGCAGCACTAGTGAGAGTAACTATATTTTAGCTCAGGTACACATAAGTACAATTACAAAGTGTAAATTTCCCAGGATAATAAAAAAAGTCAAAGTGACTTATTTTGACTGGGGTCCTTGATATTTCCACTGGGTCCTTGATATTTCCACTGGGGTCCTTTATATTTCCACTGGGGTCCTTTATATTTCAACTGGGGTCTTTTATATTTCCACTGGGGGTCCTTTATATTTCGGGGTCCTTGATATTTCCACTAGGGTCCTTTATATTTCCACTGGGTCCTTGATATTTCCACTGATGTTCTTGATTTTTCCACTGGGGTCCTTCATATTTCCAGTGGGGTTCTTGCTATATCCACTGGGGTCCTTGCTATTTCCACTGGTGTCGTTGATATTTCCACTGGGGTCCTTGATATTTCCACTGGGGTCTTTGATATTTCCACTGGGGTCTTTGCTATTTCCATTTTAGTCCTTACTATTTCTAGTGGGGTCCTTTCTATTTCTAGTGAGGTCCTTGCTATTTCCACTGGGGTCCTTGCTATTTCCACTGGGGTCTTCGATATTTCCACTGGGGTCCTTGCTATTTCCAATGGGGTCCTTGCTATTTCCACTGGGGTTCTTGTTATTTCCACTGGGGTCTTTGCTATTTCCACTGGGGTCCTTGCATTTTCCACTGGGTCTTCGATATTTCCACTGGGGTCCTTGCTATTTTCACTGGGGTCCTTGCTATTTCCACTGGGGTCCTTGCTATTTCCACCGGGGTCCTTGCTATTTCCACTGGGGTCCTTGCTATTTCCAATACAGTCCTTGCTATTTCCACTGGGGTCTTTGCTATTTCCACTGGGGTCCTTGCTATTTCCACTGGGGTCCTTGCTATTTCCACTTGGGTCTTCGATATTTCAATTGGGGTCCTTGCTATTTCCACTTGGGTCCTTGCTATTTCCACTGGGGTCCTTGCTATTTCCACTGGGGTCCTTGCTATTTCCACTGTGGTCCTTGCTATTTCCACTGGGGTCCTTGCTATTTCCACCGGGGTCCTTGCTATTTCCACTGGGGTCCCTGCTATTTCCAATACGGTCCTTGCTATTTCCACTGGGGTCTTTGCTATTTCCACTGGGGTCCTCGCTATTTCCACTGGGGTCCTTGCTATTTCCACTGAGGTCCTTGCATTTTCCACTGGGGTCTTTGCTATTTCCACCGGCGTCCTTGCTATTTCCACTGGGGTCCTTGCTATTTCCACTGGGGTCCTTGCTATTTCCAATGAGGTCCTTGCATTTTCCACTGGGGTCTTTGCTATTTCCCCTGGGGTCCTTGCTATTTCCACTGGGGTCCTTGCTATTTCCACTGAGGTCCTTGCATTTTCCACTGGGGTTGTGGAGAAAATTCTCCAAAGGAGGGGGGTATGCGCCCTTACTACCCTTGTTAAGGGCCCTCACCCTTTCCTCCCTTAGGAAAGGGTCAGAGGAGGCGAGTCTGGCTGAGAAAAACAATTTAATTCAAGCCAGATGTACTGATTACAGTGTGTCAAGAATTGTGCTGACCACAGCACCACGAGGCACCTCGTGGCTGCACGAGGCACGAGCCACACGGCAGCATGAGGGGCAGATTCAATACAGGCTCCGTAGAGGTCATACTACTCTAGGGGTCATGCGGCGCGAGGCGACGTAAATCAACATAGACATTAGTCGTATGCGTCCGTTAATCTAATTTAATCTCCACTAACGTCGGGAAATAAGATAAGAACTCTGTTCCAGCGCGTTTAGTGAATAACATCAACATCGCAGTATATTCAGAAGTGTGCGCAGCTTCTGACTACGGCAAAAAGACTGACATTAAAGAACGTAAAGGGACAATGAGTTTGCGTCGTCTAACAAGGCAGTGACTCTTCAGCAGCGTTCTTCAAACAAGACAGCGATATCCGGGTGTGAATTAAGGGTCCGTTACAAATACCTAGGAAAGTCTGCTTAAACTTAAATGCCACCTACTGCGCAGTTAGGAATGCATAATTTGCTTTAGGCAGATTTATCATATCACCCGGTGACTCGTGGGCGATCCGCCCAAAAAACGTGAGTAAACCGCCTTTCAGTCTGTCAAATGACTGAGATATGGGCATATGCTCCTTTGGGGCAATAACTCACACATTGATGTTTATCTTACAGCCCCCTGTGGAGAATGAGGCCATAGATGGATCCCCTGAGAAGGTGTTGGGGACGGCTGCGACATCTTGGATTCATCAATAAGCTAAGTATTAGCGAACCATAGTTCATTTTTATCGTAGGAAAGAGCCCATCCTCCACAGTAGTGGTCCTTACGAACCGGAAGTAGTGGTCCTTACGAATCGTAAGTTTTGGTCCTTACGAATCGAAAGTTAATCGTATTCGAACCAGGAGAGTGGCCACATGGTGGTCCAAAGACTTATACTACAGTGTATAAATGTCTACGATCCAAGGTCCTTCGAAAAAAGCTGTAAAACTATTGTTTTTACAGAAGAAACCAGAATATATGGGTCCCTACTCTCATTCAAAGAGTATGGGAAGCTCTCGCGAGGCATTGAAAACGCGAGCCGGCAGGCGCTCACCCGACACCCAGGAAGAAAACGGTAGTCGGGTCACCCAAGGTTGGGGGACAGTACAGGGGATCACCCCACTCACCCACGCGGGAGCAACACTTCAATTTCTGCTTAAGTCAGCAGAGAAGCAGACTGACTGGCGTACAGCTGGTCTGTGAATGTGTATAGTATAAACAGTTTATATATACACAGTGTTTATAATGTTTATAGACACAAATTAAGAGAAGAAACTGTGTATTATGTTGTCTCTTATATAATATAGGAAGTGATATTAAGTTTAAACTTTCATATTAATTAACATTGTAACAGTGACATATGTATGTATATAAACATTGAATATATATGTGTAATGTATACAGTGAAATATATCATGTGTGAAGTGACGTCAAAGCTGAGACAACAGTTCAGGACATAAACAAACCGTGTGTTGTTTCGTCCATATGTACTCTGACCTTGAAAGACACGGTTAGTGGGTCAGTAGTGTGCTGACGCAATCAAAACAAACTCAGCTGGAGTTTTTAAACACTCTAAGTGTGCTGTTAGTTATTATACTAGCAAAATGTCGTCATTAACCACAAAATTCAGCACGTTACAGACGAAAATTACTCAATTGGAGCAATTAATTTCAGTCTGTATAGGTTTAACCCAAGACACAAATATAGACTATGATCAGTTGGAAATTAAATCTCAATTATTTAATAAACGTCTGGAAATCTATAATTCAGGCTACGAGATCTATGAAAAGGAATTTCTAGATTCCAACCCGACAGAGGAAGAAATTAAAAGTGTCTTGGATGCCTTTAATGGACAGCAATTAAGGTGGACAGGAATACAGGCTATCTGCCGCAAAACTTTGTCACAAAGACCAACTGTAACCAGTGGTCAGCAGACACCTGTCTCCACACCTGTCCACACACCTGCGACACCTGTCACACCTGGTGTTAGTTTACCAACTCTTCCCAAATTGGCTATGCCTATTTTTGAAGGTAATGATTATGAAGAGTTCATTAGTGGATTTAATTCTTTAGTGAATTCACGTACTGACATAGATGAGATTGCTAAGTTCAATTATCTCAGATATCTCGTGAAAGGTGAACCCTATGAACTGATTAAATCATTTCCGGTGGTCAAAGGCAATTATGCTCTAGCTTTACGTGTCTTAGCAGATAATTATCTTGATGCTGACAAAGCCAAGGTTAGACATGCAGTCTTAATATCAAGCTTGAAACCACCCAAACATTGTCTTTCAGACTTACAGTCATTTAGAATCACATTAGACAATAGTCTCAGAACTCTAGGAGTTAAATATGATCTAAGGCAATGTGATTGGTTTATCAGTGGTATTATCCAAGATAAACTGTCAACACAAACCATTGAACGTTTAAATATTATGTTCAATAAACGCTATTTCACTTGTGAAGAAATTAGCAAGGGTTTACAAACAATAGTCTCATGCATGCAAGCAACGAGACAAGATGAGAAATCCACTAATCCTGTTGTGGATAATAAATTATGGCTCCACGGACCTAACTGGCTCTCTCGTGAAAATAACTGGCCACAGCAAAAAGCTTACATTATGCCAGAAGAAACAGTCTGTTTGAACACAGCAGAAATAATCTGTTTAAATACTGCAGACACAAAAGAAATAGTCATTGATGGATCTAAATACTCATCATTGGGTAAACTCTTAAGAGTTACAGCTCTTGTCTTTAAATTCATTAAAGTTATAAAACCTAATTATGAATTACTTGAACCCATTAAATACTGGATAAAGTTAATACAGAAAGATGTTTTCTCTACAGAGTATAGATTTCTGGAAACTCAGGATAAATCACCAAAGAAACCTGATATGATTAATTCTTTAGGACTTTATCTCGACCTAAGGAAACAATACATCCAGTATTGATCCCCAAGAATCATTGGCTAACAAGACTGATTATTCAGAATGCCCACAGTAACGTGTTACATGGTGGTGTAGCTGACACTCTCTGTCATATACGACAGTCCTACTGGATACCACAAGGTCGACAAAGTGTGAAGAAACAAATAAGAGACTGTATTACTTGTCGTCATTATGATATGCGAGTATGTCAGTACCCAGGTCCACCTCCATACCCTTCTGAAAGAGTATGTCATGTCACTCCATTTGAAGTGACAGGTGTAGATTACACTGGACCAATAAATTTAACTAAGACAGTCGACAAAGTTCCTATCAAGGTGTACATCTGTTTGTTCACCTGTGCTACAACTAGAGCAGTACATCTAGAAGTAGCCACTGATATGTCTGCTGAAACCTTTGTCAAATTATTTAGAAGGTTTGCAGCCAGAAGGGCATGTCCCAGGCTGATGATATCAGACAATGCAACGAATTTTGTTGCTGGTGCTGCTTATATAAACAAGATTTTGAGCAGCCTGAAGTACAACAGATGCTGAATCAACGCAATTGTCGTTGGAACATTCCCCCTAAATCCCCTGGCACGGGATTTTCGAAAGAATGATAGGCATTGTGAAACGTTGTTTAAGGAAGACTCTTCATCGTGGAGAATCGACTTAGAAGAATTTCGTACAGTCTAACTGAAATGAAAATAGATAGAGTCAACAACAGACCTTTCGTATGTTACCGATGATCTGGACAATTTAGAAGTGTTAAGTCCATTAATTTACTACATGGAGGGCTCGAACCTGTTCCTCCCATGAATGATAAAGAAATCATGGGGATCCTCTTATTTCGAACCTGAACAACTCAGACGTAAATTCAAACACCTTAATAAATGTTTGGGGCCCGGGAGAAAAATTTGAGAAAAAGACTATCTCACCTCATTGAGAGAACACTTCTAGGGAAACTGGTGTTCCAAAAAATTAAAAATCCTTAAAAAAGGGGGGCATAGTGATTATTAACAATGATGGTCCGAAATCCCATTGGCCTCTTGGAAAAATTTGGCCATATATCCTGATAAATGGAATCATCAGGACAGTTGATGTTTTTGAAAAGGTGTGTGAATAAGCGGACCATAGATAAATTAGTGCCGTTAGAATTACACAGTGTTGAAAACAAAATAAAATTAGTGATTCTCCAGAAACCCACGACTGAAGCTGTTCAGAAAAGACAAGCAGCGTGATAGCGAGTGAGAAAATCAAATTAATGTTAAGCGATGAGTAGTTCACTTTCAGTGGGCCCCGCTCCCCAGTGTGGAGAAAATTCTCCAAAGGAGGGGTATGCCCCTTACTACCCTTTTTAAAAGGCCCTCCCCCTTTCCTCCCTTAGGAAAGGGTCAGAGGAGGCGCATCTGGCTGAGAAAAACAATTTAATTCAAGCCAGATGTACTGATTACAGTGTGTCAAGAATTGTGGACCACAGCACCACGAGGCACCTCTGGCTGCACAGGCACGGACCACAAGGCAGCGGGAGCAGATTCAAACAGGCTCGGTAGAGGCCCTATGACTCTAGGGGTCATGCGGCACGAGGCGACGTAAATCAACAAGACAAGCGTATGCGTCCGTTAATCTAATTTAATCTCCACTAACGTCAGGAAATAAGATAAGAACTCTGTTCCCGTGTTTAGGGGGTCATCAACATGAGTATATTCAGAAGTGTGCGCAGCTTTCTGACTACGGCAAAGACTGACATTAAAAATAAGGGCAATGATTTTTCGAGTCTAACAAGGCAGTGACTCTTCGCAGCGTTCTTCAAACAAGACAGCGATATCCGGGTGTGAATTAAGGGTCCACCAAAATACCCAGGTAAGTCTGCTTAAACTTAGATGCCACCTATGGCAGTTGGAATGCATAATTGCTTTAGGCAGATTTATCATATCACCCTATCGGGGGATCCGCCCCAAAAACGTGGTAAACCGCCTTTCAGTCTGTAAATGACTGAGATATGGGCATATGCTCCTTTGGGGCAATAACTCACACATTGATGTTTATCTTCGCCCCTGTGGAGAATGGGATAGATGGATCCCCCGAGAAGGTGTTGGGGACTCGCATCTTGGATTCATCAATAAGCTAAGTATTGGAACCAAGTTCATTTTTATCGTGGAAAGAGCCCATTCTCCACAGGGGTCTTTGCTATTTCCACCGGGGTCCTTGATATTTTCACTGGGGTCCTTGCTATTTCCACTGAGGTCCTTGCATTTTCCACTGGGGTCTTCGATATTTCCACTGGGGTCCTTGCTATTTTCACTGGGGTCCTTGCTATTTCCACTGGGGTCCTTGCTATTTCCACTGGGGTCTTCGATATTTCCACTGGGGTCCTTGCTATTTCCACTGGGGTCTTCGATATTTTCACAGGGGTCCTTGCTATTTCCACTGGGGTCCTTGCTATTTCCACTGGGGTCTTCGATATTTTCACAGGGGTCCTTGCTATTTCCACTGGGGTCTTCGATATTTCCACTGGGGTCCTTGCTATTTCCACTGGGGTTCTTGCTATTTCCACTGGGGTCTTCCATATTTCCACTGGGGTCCTTGCTATTTCCACTGGGGTTTTTGCTATTTCCACTGGGGTCTTCATTTTCCACTGGGGTCCTTCTTTTCCCTGGGGTCTTGATATTTAATTGGGGTCCTTGCTATTTCCACTGGGGTCCAATTTTTGGGGTCCTTGCTATTTCCACGGGTCCTTGCTATTTCCACTGGGGTCTTCGATATTTCCACTGGGGTTATATTTCCACTGGGGTCCTCGCTATTCCTTGGGACCTTGAGTAATAAATGAATTAATATCAAGGAGACGAAGTATGTCAACATTCCAACACGTATGACCAAGAAGGCAGAGAACAACTGCAGTAGACCAACTAGCCCAAACTAAGAGAGGAAAGGGAATAAAACAAGAGGAAAGAGACGATAAAGAAGGCAAAGAAAAACTGAAGGTAGATCAAGAGGAAAACAGAAGCAAACGTCAAGTCGTGAATGACCTGAAAATTAGGTATTTGACAATGTATTGAAAAGGAAGGCAAAACAACAGAGGATTTATACTGGAAATCAAAAATTGTTGTCACATGACTGTAGTCATGTGAATATGTACAATGACTGTAGTCATGTGATATATTACAATGACTGTAGTCATGTGATAAAGGGTTTGAAAACCGACAAGTTGAAGATTGAGACATAGCAACATATAGAATCTTTATTGAGGAAACGTTTCCCCGGTGGCTTCATCAGTCAATACAAAGTAGAAAGGTGTAAGGAGAGGAGTTTGAGGT
>WNWK01055929.1:0-11140 GCA_009830355.1 Cherax destructor
GTAACTTTAGTAGTCTGGGGGTAATTTTCCGAGGTTGGTTATGAAAAGGTTGGGTAGTGGTCTGTGGTATTGTCTGTTTTTTGCCTGATTTTAATGGGGATATGGTGTTACCCCAGATTTGGTCTAATAGAGAGGCACAGGTCTCAGAGATTCTTGTAGGTTTTGTTATTGTCGGGAGCAGCAAGCGGTTGCTCAGTGTTTGTGAATTCAGTTACTTGTGGGTCCTGATCTTGTAGGAGGTTTATATTGAAGTCTCCTGTGGGATTAAGTGGTCTTTGTTCATGTGTGCATCAGTAATCATACTTCCTTTTTCAAAAAATTACTGAATATTTGACTGTGGTAATCTATAGATGTTTATAACTGAGAGGTTTTTGGGTATTTGGTTTAAAAACTTAGCTATTATATATTCTCCATGTTCATCTCTTGTGCATGTATTGTTGATACATTCAAGCTGGTCTGGAATAACATATTGGCCCCCTTCCTTGTTGGTCTGGCCTACAATTGTGTATGGCTGTGTAAACAGGAATAGCACATTCACTCAACTGCCATCACCCCTTGCCATTTCCTCCTCCTCCTCATCCTCCCCCATATCCTCCTCCTCTGCCATCTTCTCCTCCTCCTCCCCCATCTTCTCCTCCTCCTCCTCTGCCACCCCCTACTCATCCTCCTCCTCTGCCATCTTTACTACTCCTCCTCCTCCTCCTCCTCCTCCCCCCCTTTGCCATCTCCTCCTCCTCCTCCTCTGCCACCCCCTCCTCCTTTTCTGCCACCCCCCTACTCCCCCCTTTCCCCTCTGCCATCTCCTACCCTCCTCGTCCCTCTCCCTTTTTCCTCCTCCTCCTTCTCCCCTTTTTTTCCTCCATCTAAACCCCCTCCTCCTGGGTGGGGGCATGGCTGACAAAAGGCAGCAGAGAGTTTGAAAAAGGGGGGAGAAATCAGAATGGGAACGCCACAAGCCGTGAACGGGGTCATTTGGGGCCCTTGTTGTTCACAATTTTCATAAATGACATAGATGAGGGAATAAATAGCAACAAAACAAATTTGCTGATGACACCAAAATAGGCCACCCCAATTATTCTAATGAGGGTTTTGGGGGCCCCCAAAAGGTGATTTGAATAGACTGATGCAGTGGTTGGAGAAGTGGCAGATATAAACTAAATAATGTAGATCTTAATATTACTGATTGAAAAAAAGGTTAGGAGAAACCCCGAAACCCAACAACAGGGGCAAATTTGCCATAAAGCTAACGAACTTGGCTTCATCCCCAAGAAGTATAAATATTAGAACCCCTGGGGTTTGCCCTTCAACTCTTTTTTTTAGGCCTTTTTTAATTATGCTGCACAGTTCTTCCCCGTATTAGAGAATGGATATAAATGCACGGAAAAACGTACAAAGGAGGATGACAAAGTTGATCCAATGTATCAGAAATCAAGGGATAGACGGGGGGCCCTGAATCTGCACTTTTAAAAAAGGCATAAAATTTGGGGGAGAATATGATTGAGGTGTATAAAGGGAAAACCCGGGGAAATAAATAAAGGGGTGTAAAGAGTGTGCAAAAAATTTTTCCCCCCTAGACAGGACTCACAGCAATGGTTTAAATTGGGGAAAATTTCCCCAGATTCAGGAAGAATATAGCACGGTTTTTATAATAGACTTGTGGATGAGTGGAACAAACCCTGAGTACAGTTATAGAGGCGGTTTGGGGGTTTTTTTGTGGGGTAAAACTGGTTGTGTTGGTAGTGCCTGCTCCCTTTTAAGTTAAGTGCCTGCCTCTGTGGCTTCGCCGGTAGGAACTTTTCCTGATCGCATGGGCCAGTAGGCCTGCTGCAGTGTTTTCCCTTTTTCTTATGTTCTTATCTCAATCCCTTCCTCCCCCCCCCAACCCCCTCCATCTCAATCCCTCCTCCATCTCAATCCCCTCCTCCATCTCAATCCTCTCCATCTCAATCCTTTCCTCCATCTCAACCTCTCCTCCATCTCAATCCTCTCCTCCATCTCAATCCCTCCTCCATCTCAATCCTCTCCTCCATCTCAATCCTCTCCTCTAATTTTCCCCCTTTTCCTCTCAATCCTCTCCCCATCTCAATCCCTCCTCCATCTCAATCCTCTCCTCCATCTCAATCCTTCCCCCCTCTCAAATCCCCTCCTCCATCTCAATCCCCCCCCCTCCATCCCCCTCCTCTCCATCTCAATCCCCCCCACATCTCAATCCCCCCCCCATCTCAATCCCCCCCCTCCATCTCAAGGGCATTGCCCTTTCCCCCCCCCCGGACACAAGTTTAAGATAAGATTTTCTTTTTGATTTTTTTAAACCCCGAGGGTTAGCCCCCCGGGTAACCCAAGAAAAGTGTGCGTCCTCGAGGACTGTCTGTCTTATTTCCATTGGGGTCCCCAATCTTGTCCCCAAAATCGACCCACACAAGTTGACTAACACCCAGGTACCTATTTTTTGGTAGGTGAACAGGACAACAAGGGGGGGAAAAAGTTGAAAATTTTTCCCCCCCGCCGGGAATCGAACCCGGGCCCCCGTGTGTGAAGTGAGAGCTTTAGTCACCCCCGGGCCCCCCAAGGTTTTCCCAAAAAAATTCATAAAAAATACAATGTTCATTCCAAAGTTGAGATGTCAACTTGGCACTGAATGAAGAAAACCCCGGGCCATCACCAGGCCGTTGGGGAAAAGCTGGGCCCCCGGGCCATCACCTGCTTCCCCTTTGAGCCATGACTAAAAAAAATGACAGCACTGTGTGGGTGAATATCATTCAAAAGGAATTTAAAAAAAAATTACCCTTTTTGAGTAGATCCCAGCTCGCAAACTTGCTCATAGTGTCGAAGAATTTAAAAAAAAAAATTTTCCCCAACTGATAGAGAATCTTTTTAAGGTAATGAAACCAAAAGTTGGGAAATTTTATGGAAAACTTATGGAATTATGCCCCGCTCTTTTAAGTTAGCAGTCTCAGCAAAAATTTAGGCATCGGCGATTTCGCCCCAATAGCCCTTTGGGGCCAACCTTTGTTCCACCAAAAAAATTTTTAGCTATTTAAAAAAACCCCTTTTTCTATCGAATGAGTACAAGAAACTGCCCATTTACCTATTTCCCCAATACACAAAAAAAGATCAGGGGAAAATTCAATTTGGTTTTACACAAAATTCAAGAAAAAGGCCAATTTAAAAAGGGACCAAAATAAACAATGCAGACATTCCCCGGGACTAAAATAACATTTTCTGTTCATTAGTTTTTCCGGCCCCCCTTATATCCCCACTTACTTTTCTTTTTTTAATTTTTTTTCACATAAAATATAGATGATTTACTTTTTTTTAGACTACTGCATAATTGTAATAATTGTATAAAAAATACCCCGTGCATTTTTTAATGCATATTAGACCCACCAGTTGATTTTGTATTGGACATGTATGTGATTTGTATATTTTTTTAACATCATCAAAAATCAAATATTTCCACTACTTTGAGCTCAATTTCAAGCTACTTTAGTAAAACCATTCAAAATCACCACTTTTTTTTAAATTTTATCTTCCATTTTATCAAAAAACCAAGAAAACGAAATACAACCATAAATACCATACGAAAATACCCGTAAAATGCTTTTTAAAAAACCAAAAACACGGTCAGCTATTTTTCATTATGTGTGCTTACTGAATTTTTTTTTATACTGCGCACACTGACCATTCAGCCCATTCTTAAGTAAGCCTACCATTTTTCCCCCTGTGGTTTACCGCTAGAATTTTGGCATTGAAGGAACATTGGCTTAAAGCAGCAAATGGGACTGACACTGAAGGGGTTTAAAAAGGGGTGATGGGATGACCAACCAAGAAGACGGGAAGGGTTTGACTTGGTTTGAGCATATGGGAGGTTGAGAGGGAGGCTGAGGAAGAGGGTGCATAAATCTGAGGTGGAAAGTGTCATTCCAGAAACAGTTATAGGAAAAAAAGAATTTATTTTAGGGCTTCCCCCTCCTGCAGGCTCATTAGCATGTATGTTAGACAGAAGTGAATGAAAACAAGTAAAAACCCCCGGGTTTTTCCATTCTAAAAGAGGCAACCAAATGGACAAAAACCCAAAAATAATATTTCCCATAAGAAATAATGTAACCAATTAATCCGTTCCGACACCCAAAAAAAACAAAAAAAACATTTTATAAAAATAACAAGGTTCAGTTCTTCAGTGGTCATCCACCAACTCTTCAACACCCCTGGCCACTCACATCCAACCCCATGGACTTCCCAAAGCCACAATAGATTCCACAACAGGCGTAGGGTTGTCAAGTTTACACTAACTTATATTAAGTTAGTAATAGAACTAGGCATTAAAAACACAATAAAAAGTAAAATACATACACAGTACATTCATTACTTACCTTAAAAGATTTGTAGTCTTAATGTAGGGTGAGAGGTGAGTAGTACTTATTTGTAGGAAGTCAGGTGTAGGTAGCCAGTAGGTAGTTGAAGCACACATACACCACCTACATAGCTACACAAAATTTAATGCGGCCCAGTCATATATTACCATCGACATACCATGTTCACCGAGTTTAATCGTTTCTAACAACTACCTTTAGATGCCATCATAAAACAAGGGAGAATAATGAATAAATCATGCCGAGAATTGTAAACAAAGCGTTATGTATTAAGGGCGGTGACTGGGCCAGACGCAGATTCTACAGTTTTCTCTAATGCTTCTACCAGAGTAAACGAATGTTTACCCTCCACCGACTACCACTCCATTGACAGCATATAAACACTGCATGTCTATATGCTATGTAACGTCTTTCTTATACAATTTGAAGAAAATATCACAGATGGATCTCCATGGGAAGTGGAACAGAATTCTTCCTCCGTAAGCCTTGCATGTCGTAAGAGGCTTACTAAATGCCGGGAGCAAGGGCTAGTAACCCCTTCTCCTGTATATATTACTAAATGTAAAGGAGAAACTTTTGTTGTTTTCTTTTGGGCCACCCCACTTTGGTGGGAAATGGCGACGTGTTGTAAGAAAGAAGAAAGATCACAGATGGATTAATGAAAATGTCTATATTAACGTATAATAAGACATTTAATGTGCCTAAGAGCGAGTCATGAACGTAGTTATACGGCAGGTTAGGTTCCAGGCTAGTGCCTTACTCCTTTGGGGGTCGACAGGCCTTCTCGGAAACACGTTCCTCAGGGTCGAAATTTTTGGGAAAAAGAATAAACAAATTTCTTATGAAATGATAGAGAATCTTTTCCAAGAATAACGACACCAAAAGTATAAATTATGCTCTTGCGAAGTTATCACTTGCCAGACTATTACACTTCCTGACTACTCTATGGCTGAAGAAATGCTTCCTAACATCCCTTTGACTCATCTGAGTCTTCAACTAACACTCTTGCTAGGAGCTAGTGCTGCTGGGGATTGCAAGTTAAAACCTATGATAATTTATCACTCAGAGAATCCTAGGGCCCTAAAGAACTATGCAAAAGGTAGCCTCCTGTTTATTATAAATCCAATTCAAAAGCTTGGATGACTACTGATCTTTTCATAAATTGGTTCACAGACTATTTTTAAGCCAATGTTAATACTTTAAGGTAAGTAATAATGTACGCTGTGTGTATTTACTTTTTATTGTGTTTTTTAATGCCTAGTTATTGCTAACTTAATATAAGTTAATGTAAGCTTGTTGTCTGGCATTTATATGCATTTAGAAGTGGAAAAAATGGCGTTCTGCTTTTCCGATGTCTGCTTTAAGGCACTAGCCTGGAACCTAACCTGCCGTATAAGTGGGGTCCTACTGTAATAATTACCTCACAATACAAATACTCTTACATTCAAAAGGAAACACACTATTTTTAGAGTTAATGATAGTATTTTTTTTATAATAAAAAAGAAGTGCTAAACCCACAAGGGAAAAAAAAGCCATAAAAGAGTGAAGGCATAAAAAAAGGTATTTTTCTAATTATCCAAAAATTGTTTGAATAAAAAAAAACGAATTTTCCCCGACATTTCTAAAAAGTCGCTTGGTAAACAAATCTCATATTTGTCAATTTTTCCCCTTGGGTGTACAGGTACCCCAAAATTTTTCGCTTTTCTTTTTTTCGCGGGCTTCACATATTCCAAATTCCCGGCCGCCAAATTCCCCCCCCAAAATTTCCCCCCCCACCTCATATTTAAGTTTCCCGCCACCCGAGCGTCCCTACCCCTTTCCCCCCCGGCCAGGCAGCCCCCCCCCCACACCACTCACTCACTGAGTGTTTTTTTTCTTCTTTTTTTTATTAAACTACAGAAAAATGTATGTAGTACTATATAGTACAATAATTTACTATGTTTTCATGTTTTTTATGATAGTTCATGGTTCAAAAATTGGAAAACAGTAAGTAATGAATGTATTAAATAAAGGTTATTCCCATTTTTTAAAATTAAAAGAAACTTAAAATTTTTCCCTAGAATTAAAAAGGGCGCTAAATAAAAAAATATGCCTTTTTATGGGGGTAAAAACAGGCCACCAATATGAGTTTTTTACATCAGGGAAACACCCCAAACCTTTTGTCGAAGAACAAATAAAAAAAATAGCATTTTTTTTTTTTAAAAAAATTAAAAATTTTAAATTGTTTCTGGAGCACAAATGTTATCAGTTTTGGGGAGCTGATTTTTTGGGGCCCCCCACAGCAATTATTATTAATTATTATTATTATTATTATTATTTTCATACAATTTTTTTGGGGAAATAATAATTAAAAAAAATTGCTTTTAAAAGTGCTCTAAGAAACTCCAAAAATACTGATAATTTTTAAAGGGGTTAATAAATTTTTTATAAAAATTTTTATTCAAAAAAAAAAATTGTTTTTCCCCATTTTTTTTCGACAAGAGTTTTTAGGCGGGGCCCTGATAAAAACCCCCTTTATGGTGGGGCCTGCCTGCTTTTCCCCCTTTAATATATTATTCATTTCAGCATCTTTATTACAGTTCTATGGATTTATCATGTTTCTGTTTTTAAAAAAAATTTAAAAATAGATAGATAACCTTTATTACTAATATTAGTGTAATTACAAAGTTTATTAGCACTAAGGCTAACTTCCCCAACACCCATGACGACTCACCAGACACTGAATGTTACTCCCCCTCTCCCTCCCCCAAAACCCCCCTCCCACTTCGTAACAATGTTAGATGGTGAATTTAATTTTTTTTTCTAAAAACCCTTAACTCGTTGTATGTTTTTTTTACTTTCTTATTGTTTTCTGTAATATATTAGCAAAAATAAAATAAAGTTATGAAGTTGGAGTTTCTTTTTTTTTTCTAATGTATACATATTTAATTCAACATTTGGCATCATTACAAAGTGGGCAGAGCTACAGCAGGGGGAGAAGAAGCAGTGGGGTAGTAACTCTTGATTCCCCATGACACTTCACAACACTATAAAATACATATTGTATAATTATACTATTACAGGCCTTCCTCCACAGCCAGCTCATGTCAAAATAACATGTATATAGCTTTTTTTTTACGATGTTTATATGTTTTTTATGATTGTTCATGGTTCAATGGTTAAAAGGGAAACAGTATTGTATTATACCCCTTTTCAATATATTAAAACCCAAAAATTCGCGATTTTTCAACTTCCCCCGAGGCTCTTGATCCCAAACCCCCCAATGTTGGGGTATCATGTTTATATGCTATGTAACATTTTTTTTTAAAATTTTTAAAAAAAACAGATGAATTAATAAAAATTTTATTTTAAAGTAAAAAAAACTTTTGGCCCAAGAGTGATTATTATTATTTGTAAGGGGGCCCTTTTGAACACTGCAAAACTCACCCTTTTATGTAATTTTTTTTTTTGTGTGCTTTTATAAGTGTTTTTTGGGGGGGCGGGGAAAAGGACTAATCTAATTACATCATTCATTATGAGAATAAATTCATTTGGTAAAGCACTTGAACAGCATTCTGGAATGAGGGGGGGTTTTGGGGGGTTCGAATAGCGAGGGGGCCCCTGTATTACATAATGTTTTCCCCCCCCCCCAACACCATAGCATATAAACAGCATGTTTATATGCTTTGTAATGTGTTTTTTAAATTTTTTAAAAAAATATCACGATGAATTAATGAAAAAATCTATATTAATGTAAAAAAAAACATTTAATGTGCCCAAAGTGATTATTATTAGTAGTATTACATAATGTTTTCCCCCCCCCCGGAAACCATAGCATATAAACAGCATGTTTAATGCTTTTTTCGTGTTTCTTATATAATTTTGAAGAAAATATCATAGATGGTTAATGAAAATGTCTATATTAATGTAAAATAAAAAATTTTAAGTGAAAAAGGGTTATTATTAGTATTAATAATGTTTTTTCCCTTTGCCCGGAAAAACAACCACATAGCATATAAACAGCATGTTTATATGCTATTCGTGTTTTTTTTATAAATTTAAAAAAAAAAAGATGGATTAATGAAAATGTCTATATTGACGAAAAAATTGGCATTTAATGTGCCCAAGAGTGATTATTACAAAAGAGATATGTGCTCACAAAAAAAGTAAACAAACCAGGTGGCACGCGCCATATCTGAAAGACGCCGTCGTATAAAAAAATTTTTCATAATTTGAACCCCCCCTATGAACGGGGAACCCAAAGGGGGCCCCAAAAGCGGGGGGCCCTTTGTTTAAATTTTTCACAATGAACATGGAAAGGGGGGGTTTTTTAAATATTAAATACTACAGCCTTTTTTACTTAACGTGGTTTTCCCCCTTCCTAAGACCCCCCCCAAAACCCAATTGTCGCTAAGTGGGGGCATACTACTATAATGGTGGGGGTTTTGTCAACCATCATTCATATTTTTTTTAAATCCCCTTTTTCACCATTTATAACATTTCTGGTATTTTTTTAAAAAAATTTTTAAAAGGGACTGTATATTGTAATAAAAAATAATAGAAGAAATCATTTTAATATACAATATTTGGGTTTGGGATACTCCCCCGAGAGCCCATCATAAGTCCAAACCCAGTAAAAAGACAGGGGGGTTTAAAAAACGTCCATAATCCATTCCAAAAAAGCCAAAAAAAAAAAGGACGACCTTCAAAACCTTTTCCCCCTAAGAAATAACATAAATCAAATTAACTTTAGACCCCCAAAAAAATATTTAAAAAATTTTTTTTTACATAAAAAAACATTTATCTACACAGAAAAAAAATAAGATATGAAGTATAAAAAAAGTAATAATTTTACACTTACCTTTATTAAAAAGTTGTTGATGTGTGGAAGATGGAAGGGGGGGAGGAAGGAGGAGTTGCTAGTTTTTGGGGAAAGAAACCCCCTTCCCCTTAAGATTTTGGGGCCCCAACCCCTTTTTGGGGTTCCCCTTTTTTTTTTTTTTAAGCCACTAGGACCAGGTTGGGGTCACTGTCCAAAAAAGGCTGTTTCTGGGGTTTTTTAAACCCTTTTTACTGTTTTGGTCGTTATCGTCTTGGGGGCCCTTTTGGGGGCGTATTTATACGCCTAAATTCGGGGCCTCAAATAAAAAGGGGGGGAAACTGGAGGCCCACATGTGAGAGAATGGGTCTGTGTGGTCAGTGTGCGAGTAAAAAAAAATTGGGAACCAGGGGGCATTGGGGGGAAACCACAGTAGTCCATGTTCAGCATCTCTAGCAGTAAAAATTTTTCCCTTCCCCCGGGGAATGGGGGCTTTCTCTTCCTCAGTGATAGCTCTAACACAGATGGAAGTGTTCTGGGGAAATGAATTTCTGGTTTTGAGGAGTTTGTGACCAAAGCAACCCGGATACCAGAAGGGGAAAAAGGAAAAAGGAAGGAAAGATGAGAGGAAGGAAGGAAGAAAAAATGAGAGGAAGGAAGGGGGAAAGATGAAAGAAAGGAAGGAAAGAAGAGAAGAGGAAGGGGGAAGGAAAAAGAAGGGGGAAGGGGAAAGGAAGGAAGGAAAAAAAAAAAGAAAGAAAGGAGAGATGAGAGGAAGGAAGGAACAAAAAAATAAGAAAGAAAAGGGGGGATGAGAGGAAGGAAAAAAAAGAAGAAAAAGGGAAAAAAAAAGGAATGAATGAATGAAGGAAGAAAGGAAGGCAGGAAGAGATGAGAGGAAGGAAGGAAAAAGGGAAAAAGTAAGAAAGGAAGGAAGAAAGGAAGCTGGGGAAAGGGGTTGTGGGGAAGCAGACATGAGTCCCCCTTTTTGTTGACAGGTTGACGGGGGTGAGGTGGTGAGTAATGGTATAATATGTCATTTTGACAGCTGCCTTACCCTGACTCAGCAAATTTAGATGTCCCACCCTTCAAGGCTAAGGGAAGTTGATGGAAAAAGTCCCCTCAATTTTTTATGTGTATATATATTAGACCAATAGCAAAAAAGGGTTTGGGAGGTAAGTAGGTAGGCAAGTAAGTGGGGAAGTAAGGGGGGGCAAGTAAGTAGGTAGGCAAGTAAGTAGGTAGGTAAGCGAGGGGGGCAAAAGGGTGGGTGCAAGTAGGTAAAACAAGTAGGAAGCAAGAGGGAAGTAGGTAGGAAGGACTGTGGGGAAGAAGAGCAAGGGACCCCCGGGGGGTTACAAGGCAGTGAGGGTGGAGAGTGGTGGTATATGTCATTTTTAACAGCCGCACCCTTTTCTCAGCAAAATTTTAAAACCACACACTCCCCCAAAACCAGCTTCCAGAAGCAATCAGTTCTATGAAGTGTCCAGTGACTATATATGCATATATAGAAACCAGAAGGAAGGAAGGAGATGAAAAAAAAAGGACGGTATAAAAGGAAGGAGGTAAAGTAGGTAGGAAAAATAGGAAGGAAGGAATTTAGGAAGGAAGGCAGGAAGGAAGGGTATGTAGGGGGAAGGAAGGAGGTATGTAGGAAGGTAGGGGAAGGAAGGAAGGGGGAAAGGAGGAAGGAATGACGACCCAGAAACAACAACCAGCTTCCAGAAGCTAATAACAAGAAATGTCCAGTGATTTATAT
This sequence comes from Cherax destructor, assembly GCA_009830355.1. NCBI lineage: Eukaryota > Metazoa > Arthropoda > Malacostraca > Decapoda > Parastacidae > Cherax > Cherax destructor. The sequence goes on from WNWK01055929.1 coordinate 10,931, forward strand.
GCGTATATATAGAAACCAGAAGGAAGAAAGGGGGCGAGATGAAAGGAAGGAAGGAATGAAGGTTAGAAGGGAATGTAAAAGGAAGGAAGGCAGAATGATGACCCAGACACAACAACCAGCTTCCCCAAGCTTATAGCAGTTCTAGGCATGTGTCCAGTGACAATTTTGTATATATAGAAACCAGAAGGTAGGTAGGTAGGAGGGGTAGGT
>WNWK01055930.1:0-11140 GCA_009830355.1 Cherax destructor
ACTTCCTGTTGTAGCCCACGGGATGTACTCCGAGATGTACTCCTTCCCCTTGGAACAGCATATGGCACGCTACCAGAGGCATATACCGTCGTATATGTCGTATATACTAACGCTTCACTGAAGAATATTCTGCTCCACTCTCGCTACTGGAACTGTTTTGAAGAGCTTGGAGTTCATATTCACTATTACTATTATCACCATTGCTCACATCAGAGTCTGGGATATGAGTAAATAACAGTTTCCTCTTTCATTCTGGTACAATTGAGCATGAACAAGATGCCACAGCACCGGAGGTGGACGGCTGAGGGTCGTCTGGGTTTTCCTCAATATTACCGGTATTATGGTCATTAGGTTTCGGTCACAACCTCCTCAAAACCTTGAAACTCATCATCACTGACACTCCCATCGGTGTTAGAACTGTCACTGGGGAACAAAAGTGTTCCAATTCGCCGAGGAGTGAGGAGTTTCTTGCCACCATGCATGGTGAACAAGGTGTACTAACATGGCATTCCCACAATGCACCACTGGGTCCCCCATTTTTTTCCTACTGTGCACACTGACCACGCAGACCCATTCTCTCACCACTAGGCCTACCAGCCATTTCACGCTTAATTTGAAGGTGCTAGAATTTATGCGTACTAGTACGTGGATAACCCCAGCGCGTAAGCCGTACTAGTACGACCGAAACCCCGAAAGGGTTAAGTTAAATGAGCTAAGACTAACAAGTTAAAACAGGATAACATTAATACACATTTTTGTTTTCATCATTTATTTTTTTTACATTTCAATACAACAAATTTCTGATAATACAATAAAAAGTCCCCATATGGACAATACATATACAGTGGACCCCCGAGTAATGAACACCCTGGAAATCATACAATTATGTAAGTATAATATTGTAAGTGCTTGTGGAAGTGTATTTTTGGGGGTCTGAAATAGACTAACCTACGTGACATTATTCCTTAAGGGAATAAAGTTCCTCAGTTTTTGTTATATGCAAAATATCTTGCCCTTTACTCCCACTCAAATCCAAAAATATTTGGAATATTGCAAATACCTTCTGTCACAATGTAAAACTATCATTGTTTTATGGTTCCTGTCAATATTATTGCATTTACTTCAATAATAAATGGTAGGGTTCATCAAATAGGTCAATAACTTGCTTCCAGAGCGCGTGAAACGCCTCCGAGCTCGGAATTTTTTTTTTCGCGAAAATCAGTGTAGTTTTAGTGTGTAGTGGTGATCTAGTTTTTATCCCTCCAAAACACCGTTTTCTCTCATTCAATGTCCCTCTATGTCATAGAAGACGACATGATGAAGGGGAAATCATTTTATATCGAAAATCCTGGAAGTACAGTCGCCTTGTAACAGCCTATTTTATTAGTTCTAGTGTATATATCATGTTTATATGTGTTTTTTAGTGTTTATTTAGTCATTTTAGATGATATTAGATGATATTAGCTCAATAAGAAAAATTGTTCCCAGCTCCCGGGAGTAGCCAGAGCGGGAATGCTGCCGAGCATTCCTGATAAGCCAGCACTACCCGGGAAGCTCCACCCACACTCATATGGTGCCATGTAGTCAATTCTATCATTACAAGGAATAATACAAGTAATAGCAATAAAAAACAGAAAGAAAACGAAAAAAATTACAGGATGCAAGCAGTCATGTTGGTGGCGCCAATGTCACCATACATGATATAAATGGCTGTAATTCCTTGTAGAAACATCGTAGAACATTGATTCTGGTACCATTGTGTTGCCAGAGAGTTAAGCTATTTTTATATACCAATAACGCAATTTTCATATTTTTTCGAATATTTTTTCGCTCGCGAGCCGCGCGCTGCGGGAGATGGTTACCCCTCCCTTGAACAGATCTTCGTTCAGAAAGCTTGCAAATGGAAACCAGCTTGATGACACAGACAGCCGCACTATGTCGAAATAATCACGCATCTCCACCACTCAATCTAGATGCCTCACCTCCAGCCATTAGCCCTATCACGTGACCTGAGCCACCTGATGCCAACGCCCAGCCAACCATGATGTAGTCACATGACAACAAGCCAGCGAGCACTGCAGTCACCCTGCTCTCTCAACTCTGCCCTCATTCATCGCCTCATAGCGCCTCGCAGCTGGGTTTAGCCCTGGCTCTTTATCTTCGACTCAAGAACTTCCTCTCACCGACTATTCTTCGCCTGTCAACACTTTCCCACTCACCCACTTGTGGGTACTTACCTGAGAGTAATTGTCTGTCTGTCTGTCTTTGTGTTAGTGTGACTTTGTAAATGGTCCAAGTCGGACCGAAACATCGTCGTAAGCTCCTCTCTTTTTTATATGTGCGGGTTGTGTGTGTATTGTTCCAGTCACGGTATTGTGCCTTTTTTTGTTATTTTTGGTGACTATTTACTTTAGTCATCAGTTGTGGTATAATTACAATAATGGTGTACAATAGCAACTAATGGAAGAGTTATTCACATGTGCAACAGTTTATCTTTATTTCCAAAATGTTTCACCTACACATTGGACTTCTTCAGTTGAATAAATTGTTTTTAACATTGTTCAAGATTGTGCAGGTGAACACTTCTCTAGGCTGACCACCTAAAAACTACTCTACCTCTCCACTGCTTCTGTTGTCTCCTCTGTATTTAACTGAAGAAGTCTGTTGTGTAGCTGAAACATTTCAGAAATAAAAATACCGACCAGTTGTTGTTGTTGTTATAGTCATCTAGGTGATGTCGCTGACACTGTCCACAGATTGAGCATCTTCGTGGGATGAGTAAAGCAGTCAAGAGGCTGGTGGAGACTGGCCGGGTGTTGGCTGTCAAGAAAGACCAAGATGACCTCCGCTGCTCCAAGATAACTTTACAAGATGGTCGACTATATCTCCAAACTCTTCAACACCAGCCCCTGCCAGCCCATGCTCGCACCCTCCAGGTACTATTACACTTACCACTCTTATTGTACCACCACACTCTTCAACACCAGCCCCTGCCAGTCCATGCTCACACCCTCCAGGTGACTATTACACTTACATTCACTGTCACCACACCTTCAACACAGCCTGCAGCATGCTCACCTCCCGGTGACTTACCACCACTCTTTTGTCCACCACACTCTTCAACACCAGCCCCTGCCAGCCCATGCTCACACCCTCCAGGTGACTATTACACTTACCACTCTTACTGTGCCACCACCCTGGATTTGATATTCACAAACAACGAGGAACTAATCAGAGACATAACAGTTACAAAAACAATATACTCTGATCATAACATCATAGAAGTTCAAACGAGTATTAACTCAGGGTTAGGGAACTGCGGCACTAATGTTAGTTTAATTTTAATAACCATAGAATTGACTGGGAAAAAATAAACCAAGAGCTATCAGACATATCATGGGAATCAGACATGAGCACCCTAAATCCCCACCAGTGCCTAGAGAAGCTGAATACAGAAGCATACAAGGTATGTATGAAGCACGTACCATTGAGGAAACCCAGAAGAAGATCAGATATAGAGAGAGAGCGTAGGAGATGGTACAGAAGAAGAAAAGGGTTACTGAATTGTTGAAAAACACAAATATGTTGCAACAGAGGAGAGATAGCCTTAACCGAGAGATCACTGAATTAGAGCAAAAACTTAAGATGTCATACCTAACAGAAGAAGTACAAAGGGAACAAAGAGCCATACAGGATATTGCAAGAAACCCAAAATATTTCTATTCCTATGCAAAATCCAAGCTAAGAACTACCTGTAGAATTGGACCATTATTGAGAGGAGATTCGTATACTGACGATGAACAGGAAATGAGTGAAATCCTAAAAGAACAGTATGAGTCAGTGTTCAGCAACCCACTAAATGACAGCAAGGTAGAAAATGCAGAAATATTTTTCACTCCAGCAGAAGGCTGCGCAGACCAACTAACTGACATTAGTACAAATCCCATAGATTTGGAAAAAGAAATGGACAACATGCCCACTCACTCAGCACCTGGACCAGATTCATGGAATGCTTTATTTATAAAGAAGTGCAAAGTACCATTAGCAAAATGCCCTTAGTGTTCTTTGGAGAAAGAGCTTAGATCTAGGTGAAATACCGGAGGCCTTAAAGAGTGCATAGTTCCTTTGCATAAGGAAGGTAGTAGAGCACTAGCTAAAAATTACAGACCAGTAGCCTTAACTTCTCACATCATAAAAATCTTTGAAAGAGTGATGAGACGGCAGATTACGAACTTCATGGACCAGCCCAACAACATAACCCGAACCAGCATGGCTTTAGAGCGGGACGATCATGCCTGTCACAGCTGCTGAACCATTATGACAGAATTACGGAGGCGTTGGAAGACGACCAAAACACAGATGTGATTTACACAGATTTTGCAAAGGCGTTTGACAAATGCGATCATGGAGTGATAGCATGCAAAATGAGGGCCATAGGCATTATGGGGAAGGTAGGCAGATGGATTTTAGTTCCTAACACACAGAACACAAAAAGTAGTAGTGAACAGGGCAAGATCCAGCATCAGCGAGGTCAAAAGCTCAGTGCCCCAAGGCACTGTCCTAGCACCTCTGCTGTTTCTCATCCTCATAGCAGACATAGATGAAAACACCCAGCACACTTTTGTATCATCATTTGCAGATGACATTAAAATAAGCATGAAAGTCACTACGGTAGAGGACACTGAAAAATTTCAGGAACACATAAGCAGGGTCTTCCAGTGGGCAGTGGAGAACAACATGACGTTCAATAGTGATAAGTTTCAGCTGCTTAGGTATGGAAAAAATGAAGAACTCAAAATGCAAGAGGGTCACCACATAGAACGAAAGGAACACATAAAGGACTTCGGAATAATTATGTCTGCTGATCTGTCTTTTAAAGACCATAACAAGACAAAGATCTCAACAGCCAGGAAGATGACGGGGTGGGTATTGAGAACTTTCAAAACAAGGGAAATAATGCCGATGGTGACACTCTTCAAATCGCTAGTGCTCCTCACTTAGAATACTGCTCATTGCTGACGGCCCCGTTCAGGGCAGGAGAAATATCAGAGCTGGAACAAATTCAGAGATCGTTTACGGCTCACATTGAGCCATTGAAACATCTAAATTATTGGGAACAACTTCAGGTCTTGAACATGTACTCATTGGAGCGAAGGAGAGAGAGATACATGATAATATATACCTGGAAAGTACTTGAGGGCCTGGTCCCAAATCTCCACACTGCCATAACAACATACAGTCATACCTCGTGTCATCTTACGTTATTTTCGAGTAACGATATTTATAACGTAAAAAAAATGATTGCGAGTAACGATGTTTGCTTCGTGTAACGACATTCGTACCGGACGTGTCCGCGTGGCGCCCAGCTGAGCGCGCACTCCAGGGAGCGTCAGTGTGCTATTGTTTCAGCGAGGCGACCACCCACCCACACCCACGCATTCATACCAGTATATTGTCATTATTCCACTGTTTTTAGTGCTTGCAACTGCTAAATAAGCTACCATGGGTCCAAGGAAAGATCCTAGTGGTAAGCTTGTGGCAAAGAGGAACAGAAATACATGTACGATAGAACTGAAGGAGATAATAGAAAAATATGAAAGTGGGAGTGCATATCAGTGAGCTGGCCAGGCTGTATGGTAAAGCCTTTTCTACCATCGCTACCATTGTGGCCAAGAAAAATTCACGTAAAATCAAGGAAGCTGTTGTTGCAAAAGGTTCATCTGTGATCACAAAACACAGACCACAAGTGCTGGAAGATGTGGAAAGGTTGTTGTTGGTGTGGATCAACGAGAAACAGTTAGCAGGAGATACTGTTTCGAGGCAATAATATGTGAAAAAGCAAGGCAGTTGCATGATGATCTCGTTAAGAAAATGCCTGCAACGAGTGCTGAAGTGAGCGAATTTAAAGCCAGCAGAGGCTGGTTTCACAAATTTAAGAATCGAAGTGGCATACATAGTGTTGTGAGGCATGGTGAGGCAGCCAGTTCTGACAAAATTGCAGCTGAAAAATATGTGCCTGAATTCCAGGAGTACATAGAGGCTGAACAATTCCTCCCCAACAAGTGTTTAATTGTGATGAAACAGGCCTGTTTTGGAAGAAAATGCCCAACAGGACCTACATTACTCAGGAGGAAAAGGCACAGCCAGGACATAAGCCTATGAAAGACAGGCTAACTTTGATGCTTTGTGCTAATGCCAGTGGTGATTGCAAAGTGAAGCCTTTACTAATGTATCTTTTGAAAATCCCGAGTGTTTGGCAGATGCGGTATCAGCAAGTCTAACTTGTGTGTGATGTGGAAGTCTAACAAAAGGCATGGGTCACAAAGGACATTTTCTTAGATTGGTTCAATGGCGTGTTTGGCCCCAGTGTGAAGAAATATCTATTGGACAATAATTTGCCACTTAAGTGCCTCCTGATAATGGACAATGCTCCTTGTCATCCTCCAAACTTGGTAGAGAAAATTGTGGAGGAGTTTAAATTCATCAAAGTGAAGTTCTTGCCCCTAATACCACTCCTCTCTTCCAGCCCATGGACCAGCAGGTCATTTCCAACTTTAAAAACTCTACACCAAAGCAATGTTTCAAAAGTGCTTTGATGTGACCACAGACATGAATAAAACCCCTAAGAGAATTTTGGAAAAAACATTTCCATATGCTGCATTGTGTAAACCTTATAGGTAAGGCTTGGGAGGGAGTGACTACCAGGACTTTGAACTCTGCCTGAGAAAATTGTGGCCAGACTGTGTCCTAGAGAGGGATTTTGAAGGTTTTGGGGCTGAGCCTCAGAACCTGAGCCTAGCCTGAGCCTGAGCCTGTTGTGGAAGAAATTGTGGAATTGGGCAAGTCTATGGGGTTGGAGGCGAGTGGTGAGGATGTGGAATAGTTGGTGGAGGAGCACAAGGAAGAGCTAACCACTGAAGATCTGCAAGAGCTTCAACAGCAACTGGAACAAGAGACCAGAGGTCAGGACAATGGTTCAGAGGAGGAGGAGGAGGTGGAAAGAGATGGAAGAAATTGCCTTCTTCAGTGATTAAAGAGATTTGTGGAATGTGGAGCAAGGTGCAAGCATTTATGGATGAATATCACCCTAACCATGCTGTTGCAGGCCGTGCTGGCAACCTGTACAATGACACAGTGGTGTGTCATTTCAGGGATGTTTTAAAGAATCGCCAGACACAGAGCTCCCTGGACAAATTTATTGTTAGAAAGAGGTCCAGTGACTCTCAAGCTGGTCCTAGTGGCATTAAAAGAAAAAGGAAGTAACCCCAGAAAAGAACTTGGTACCTGCAGTGTTAATGGAAGGATTCCCCTTCCAAACACTAGCATACTACTCCACCTTCTCCCTCCTCCCGTCCTCCACACATCAACAACTCTTCAATAAATGTAAGTGACATGTTATTGTACAATATTTACATGTGTATTTAGGTATTCTTCATTAAATTGTGTATTATTTAATGTCAAAAAGTTCTAAAAAATATTTTATTTAACTACTTTTGGAAGTCTTGGATGGATTAAATTTATTTCCATTATTTCTTATGGGGAAAATTGATTCGAGTAACGATTGTTTCGCCTTAAGATATGCCCTCTCTGACGGATTAATATCGTAAGTCGAGGTACCACTGTACTGGAGTGAGAGATATGGGAGGAAGTGTAAAATAAACCCAGTGAGGAGCAGGGGTGTGGTGGGGACAATACGGGAGCACTGTGTTAACATCCGGGGTCCCAGACTATTCAACATCTTACCAGAAGATGTCCGAAACATGGCTGGAACCAGTGTAGAAGCCTTCAAGAGGAAACTGGACAAGTATCTTCACCAGGTGCCAGATTAACAAGGCTGTGATGGATATGTGGGGCAGCGGGCCTCCAGCAGCAACAGCCTGGTTGACCAGGCAAGCACCAGACGAGCCTGGCCCATGGCCGGGCTCAGAGAGTAGACAAACTCTCGAAACTCTTCAAAGGTATCAAAGGTAAGGTATACACTCTTCAACACCAGCCCCTGCCAGCCCATGCTCGCACCATCCAGGTGACTATTACACTTACCACTCTTATTGTACCACCACACTTACTGTACCACCACACTTACTGTACCACCACACTTACTGTACCACCACTCTTACTGTACCACCACATTCTTTCTGTACCACCACACTTTCTGTACCACCACTCTCTTACTGTACCACCACCTTACTGTACCACTACACTTACTGTAACCTGTACATATTCGATGTCTATCTTTTCATCATCTTGGTAGCGGGAATGAATGATAAGGCTTCGGAGGCTTCTTACTTTATTTGCAGTATGGATACACAGGCTGTGTTTGTGACCAGGCCGAAGGGGCCATACCCGAGGAGAGAGAGATGGAGAGGTAAGGCCTGTTGACTGAGTGATGCCTGGACGCCAAGTGAGAAAGAAACATAGTGGGGCAGACTCACGTGGGTATAGGCCTATAGGTGGCAGCACTAGCATGGCGCGAAACATGAACTCAGCTGGCAGACAGCATAGGCTGTCTATGCAGACAGTACAGGCTGTCTATGCAGACAGTACATGGCTGTCTACATCGCCGGCCATGCACCCATGGTCGACCCTGACCATGACTGGCAGTAAAAAAAATTCGGTCTCTCTCTCTCGCAAGAACAGGTCACAGAACACAAAAGAAAAAAATAAATATATACATAAACATGTGGACATGGAAAAAAAAAATTCCTCCAGAGAGGGAAGAATAAAAAGGTGTGCTTCGTGGTCTGGCAGTGAGCGTCGATGCATCACTGCACGCCTTCCTGCGTCTGGACACATACTGCAACACAGGAGACATCCCTGCTGCTGAGCTGTGATGTAACAGGGTACGGTCTCTTCTGGGACGGTGAAGCAGACATCGTAGTAGTCGCTGCAGGGTTCACTCAACCTGGGGCACAACCTGCTGGTGCCCTCGAGTGAGGCGTCATCAGTAGTTGCAACAGAGCAGGACTTCTGGCAAGCAACTGAGGAGGACATTTCTCGACTGGTACTGTCGCTGCTGGCAAGTGTGGAGTGAGTCGTGACAGGGACGACTCGGCGAAACATCTGGAGGTCATAACAGCATACACCATACTGCAGTGAGTGGGCTAGCAGTCAAAGTGACATCATCTTTCTGCAGGCTGCTCACTGAAGCTGTGATACGAGGCTGACAGTCGCCTGCCGACAGGCTTAACTGCGGCTTGACGAGTGACATTCTCTCAGCAGTTGAAGTTACAGCAGAGGAAAGGTCTAAGCGTCCCCAGACTGGTCGTCTACAATAACTGCAGTCTCATGGTCAGAAGGTGAAGTGGAAAATGTCTCGATGGGAGAATCGTCGTGGGTACGATTCATCAGAGGCATCTAGGCGCGGCGAACAATAAAGAGCTTCCTGTACAAGGCGCTCAGACGCTCGTAACTGACACCTGCACATGACAAATATCAGCTGTCAAGCGTGCGGGGTGTGGGGTCACAACGGGTGACAAAGTAACACACAGGTGCTACATAGGACACATGAGAAACTGCACACACATACTGCACATGCGGTACAACATGGCTTACTAGCAAATGACGCTTTTCTGTGCAAAAAAATTGACACTAAGCAATACACAAACATGTGAGAACACTGACTGAGAGCAATTACTGAACACTCGACATACAGTAGACCCTCATTTAGCACGACTTTATGTTGCGCGTTTTGGGTATTACGCGATTGAAGAATTGCGGCACATTTTTATCTAACACGACGTAAACCTTATATTACGCGATTCACTGGAGGGGAAAAATTTTGAGCCCGCGGTCGCCTGCAGTAGGTTAAACCATCGAGTCAGTGGGGGTCCTACTAAGGGTGGCTATGAGCCACAACAAGTGTTTAATGCTGACGAGACAAGTGTTTTCTGGAAGAAAATGCCAACATGAACTTATATCAGTCAGCAAGAGAAAAGTGCACCAGGCTTCAAGACAGCAAAGGATCGCTTCACCTTGCTCCTTTTGGGTAATGCATCAGGTGATTTCAAGTGTAAGCCCATGGTTTTTACCGCTGTAAGAATCCTCATGCTTTGAGGAAAGGGAATTTGTTTTTCCTTTGCAAAAACTAAGTTTATTCAGGTATACAGAGATAGTTACATTGATTATCATACATAGCAGATATGTGTAGAGAACCTAGGATAACCCAAAGTGTTGTCTCAGAGAACCTAGGATAACCCAAAGTGTTATCCCAGAGAACTAGGATAACCCAGTGTTATCTAGAGAACCTAGGATAACCAAAGTGTTATCCTGAGAACCTAGGATAACCCAAAGTGTTGTCCTAGAGAACCTGGGGTAACAAGTGTTATCCTAGAGGGAAACCCAGGATAACCCAAAGTTTGGGTTATCCTGGGTTCTCTACAAATCAGCTCATATGATAATCTTTGCACTGTATCTGTGTATACCTGAATATTATTATAGTTGCAGGAAGAAAAAACAACCATTCCTCAAGCGGCCGGTGCTAATGTTGTGGAACAGCTGGGGGGACCACCCGCCTTCCCATGCTACCCTCCCCAACAACACCCCACCTTCCCAGCATTGTATTCCATACGCGTCAAGCCAGCTGTGTTTGTCAAGAATAAAGTGAATTGTGTTTTGATCTTTAAATTACTATATCTTGTATCTGCCAAGCAATCATGTCACCCAGTAGGCATACCAGTGTTGCTCAAAGTGGCAGAAAATGTTTAAGCATTTATTAAGTCTTAGAACTAACGAAAAAAAGATATTAGACAAGACATAACCTGTGGCTGTAATGAGTGTTACTTGTAAATAAGTTTTGTGACTAACACTGACTGACTGGACTGACTTACTGGAATGACTTGACTGACTGACTGACTGAATGATTGACTGACTTACTGAATGTCTTGTGACAATGAATGACTTGACTGACTTACTGAATGACTTGACTGTGACTTACTGCATGTCTTGACTGACTTACTGAATGTCTTGCTGACACTGAATGTCTTGACTGACTTACTGATGTCTTGACTGACTTACTGAATGTCTTGACTGACTTATTGAATGTCTTGACTGACTTACTGAATGTCTTGACTGACTTACTGAATGTCTTGACTGACTTACTGAATGTCTTGACTGACTGAATGTCTTGACTGACTTACTGAAT
>WNWK01055931.1:0-11139 GCA_009830355.1 Cherax destructor
ATTTTTTTTCCCCACACGGGGGCCCCAAAACCCCAAAATTAAACCCCTTAAGAAAATTTTCCTTTGTAACCCCCCCCTTTTTTTGTTAGACTTCCACATCCACACAAGTTAGACTTTTGATACCGCATCTCCCAAACACTCGGGGTTTAAAAAAAAGAAAAAAGAAAAATTTTTACTTTAAATCACCACTGGCCCCCAAAAGCATCAATTTTTGGGCCCTTTTCTTTCATAGGCTTATGTCCCTCCCCCTTTTTTCCCCCGGGGGGTAATGAAGGTCCTGTTGGGGCTTTTTTCTTCCAAAACAGGCCTTTTTTTTTTAAAAATTTAAAAACCTTTTGGGGGGGTTGCAGCCTCTTACCCCCGGGGAATTTTCAGGCACATTTTTCCAGCCGCACTATTTCCAACTGGCTGCCTCACCATCCCCCACAACATTATGTATGCCACTTGATTTTTAAAATTTTTTTTTAAACCAGCCTCTGCGGGTTTTCCCGCTTTTTTCCCCTTTTCTTGCAGGCATTTTTTGGGGATCACCCATGAACTCCCTTTTTTTTTTCACATTTGTAAAAAACAATCTGCTAAAAACTGTTTCTCGTTGATCCACACCAAAAAAAAATTTCCACATCTTCCAGCACTTGCGATCTTTTTTTGTGCCCACATATCCCCTTTAAAAAAAACTTTTTCCCCCTTGATTTTACGTTTTTTTTCCCTTGGCCACAATGGTGGCGAGGGAAAAAAAGGCACCAAAAACCTGGCCAGCTCAGTGATACGCCTCCACTTTCATTTTTTTCTATTATCTCCTTCAGTTCTTTTTCTGAGCCTCTTTGCCACAGGCTTAACACTAGGTTTTTTCCCCTTGGCCCCCATGGTAGCTTATTTAGCAGTTAAAAATTTTTAAAAACGGGGGAAAAGGCAATATACTGGTATGAATGGGGGGTTTTGGGGGTGGGTGGTGGCCCACTCGCTTGTAAACAAAAACACGGGCCTCCCTGGGTGCCCGCACGGCGGGGCCCCCAAAAAAAAAGCGTAGGGGGCCCGTAAAAAACCCGGGGAATTTAAAAATTTTAACCGGGGAATTTATCGCTATCCGGCGCCATTTTTTAAACCCCGGGGTTTGACTGTGGGGGAACAATATTTAGAAAAAGGGGTAAAGGGTGTTTGTGTTTTTTATTTTTTTCAAAAAAGGAAAAATTGGATAGGGGGAAAGGGGCAGATGTTGCAAATGTATGGAATGGGTTTTTGGGTTTTAAAAAAGGGAAAAAAAGTTTTTATGAGGATAGTGAGGCACAGGTTAAAAGTGGCGAGAGGGACATTTTCCCCAGTAAAGTGGGGGGGCCTTTAGACAGGGGTGTGTGATGTCCCATGGTTGTTTAATATATTTTAGATGGAGTTGTGAAGTAAATGTCGGGGGGGCAAGAGGGGGGGGGTTTTAAAAAACCCAAAAAAAAGGGGAGTTGTCACAGCTCTCTTTGCTGATGACACTGTGTTTTTGGGGGATTAAAAAGGAAAAATTCAAAAGGTTGGTGGATGAGTTTGGTGGGGTTTTATGTAAAAAGGGGAAAAATTAAAAAAGTGAATGGGGGAAAAAGAGTAAGATGATGAGGATAACAAAAAAATTGGTAACGGAAGATTGGATATCAGATTGGGGGAAGGTATGGGGGAGGGGGAATTGTTCAGATATTTGGGAGTGGATTTTTTGGGGAGATGGGTATATGAAGGATGAGGGGGAAAAAAAGGGGAATTGGGGGGGGAAAAAAAGGTGAGTGGTGCACGGGGGCCCCTTTGTGGAGACAGAACTTTATCCATGAAAGAAAAGGGGGAATTGGAAGAGTAGTTATACCAACACTCTTGTATAGGTAAAAAGACATGGGTTGTGAATGTTGCAAAAGGAAAAGGCTGGAGGCAGTGGAGATGTCGTGTCTGAGGAATGTGTGGTGTGAATAAAATGCAAGTCCTATTTTGGGGGGAAAATTTGGAAAAAATTTTGGGTTTCCCCAAAAATATTATCCAGAGGGGCCTGAGGGGGGGTTTTTGAGATGGTTTTGGGGGCATATAGAGAGGATGGGAAAATAGAATGACTTTTTTGTATAAATCTGATGGAGGGGGGGGGGGGGGGGGTCGGCCTAGAAAAAAGGTTTTGGGGGGGGGGGGGAAAAAGGGGGGTTTTTTTTGTGAGGGGGGCTTCAGCAAGCGTGCGTGAAGGTGTTAGATAGGGCGAAAGGGGGGAAAAAGGTTTTTTGGACTTACGTGCTGTTGGGTGTAGGCAAGGTAACATTTTAAAGGGTTTTTTGGGAAACCGGGGCCGGGCTTGGGTTTTCCCCCAGATGGGAAGTACAGTGCCGGCACTCTGAAGGAGGGGGGTTAATGTTGCAGTTTTGGGTTTGGTAGGTAAGCATGCCTCTGGCAAGACAATGATGGAGTGAATTGATGGGGAAATTTTTTTTTTGGTCGGGCCCCCCCCGCCCCCTTTGGGGGGAAACGGCCGATGTGTTAATAAAAAAAAAAATTTAAAACATATAACACTTGGGGGGTGGGCTTTAGGGAAAAAAAACCAGTGGGGGGCTCTTCAGAGCCACATAGACAAAGTTCCCTTTTTTAAACTGGGACAGCCCTTTCAATGTTTATCTCATGTTTGCAGATGTATGAAGTCTCCAAAAAAAAAACAATAAAATTTTTTATTGGTGGTCTTCTCAAAAGAATCAAATGCAGTGTTTGCAGTTTTCCCCAAAAAATTCCAAAAAGGGCCCCCCATTTTGATAATAAAAAAAAAATTTTCCCCGGTACACCCCATTTAGATGAAATTAAAAAAAAAGCAAAAAGGGTTTAAAAGGGGAATTTTTGACAAAGGTAATCTCGTTTGTCATCCCCCAAAAAAAGCCATGATGCGTGGCAGCAACGCCCACCTCCCCCCCCGGGTAAAAAAAGAACCTGGGGGTTCTTACGTTTCCCCCCCCCCTTTTTTACCCCCCCTGTCAAGTTCACTGCAAAAAACCCCGGGGGGGGGGGCTTGTGTCCTTTTTTTTCTTCTTCTTTTTTTTCCCAAAAATTGGGGTTTCCCCCCCGAAGTGGGGTGGCCCAAAAAAAAAAAAAAAATTTCCCATTTTTTTTTTAGTAATATATACAGGAGAAAAGGGGGATAGTCCCCCTTTCTTTTCCCCCCCCTTTTGTCGCCTCTTACGACACCCCAAAAATACGGAGGAAAAATTCTGTTCCACTTCCCCATGGGTTGTGTACCAGTTATCAGTATATAATATATGCCCCTTACCAAAATTTTGGTTTTTCCCCCCCTTGTTCCCCCAAAAACCCCCTCCCCCAGAGAACCCCGTAACTTCCTGGTATTTTGTATTAATTCCCGTGTACACAAAAAACCCCTACAATACCACTGTGGGGGTCACAAAACACAAAAAAAATTTATACCAAAAAAGGGGTTTTTCTTGTTGTAGCTGAGCTGAAATCAGCGGCGTCGGTGCCAGCATGGTCCCTGCTGGGGCCTCGCCCCAACCACTAAAAAAACCCGATCATGCCCCTTTTTTTCCCAATTGCAACACTATCATCGTCATTTTTTACTATCACTTCCTGTTGTATGCCCACCCCGGGGGGGGACTCCCAGATGTACCCCCTTCCTCTTGGGGAAAAACAAAAAAAAAAACTACCCCCGCACATATACCGTCTTTTTACTGACCTTCCTGGAGAATATTCTGCTCCACTCTCCCCTGGAACTGTTTTTAAAAAATTGGGTTCATATTCACTGGATGTACAATGAACGGGGTTTAAAAAAAAAAGGGCCCCAAAAAATAGCACCTGATTAATGTTATTCACACTTTTTCCCCCAAAAAGGGGGAATAATCTTTCAAATCGATGAACTATTTCCCGCTTTTTTTGGGGAAACGGAACATGATAAATTTTTTTTTTTTTTGAGACGAGAGGGGGGCCGTCCCATAAAGAATTTTTTTGGGGGCCCCCCAAAGGGGGTTGCCCCCCCCTGGTCTAGGACATGTCGTCACAATTTATTTTGCTATATGCCTCTAAACTAATTTCATTAAGTATATTTATTGTTGGGATCCCCCTGGGAGAAAAAAAGTTCAGAACTAAAAAAAGGGTTTTAGGTATGTATGTCCTAACAATAGTATATTTTTTTTTCATATTTAGTTACTAGAATGTTAAAAATTTGGGGCTAATGTTGCAAAAAAAATAATCCTCCCCGTGGGGTTTAAATTTGGGAAAAACTTGGAACATTAAAAAGGGAAAAAATTCTGATTGGAAATGTCAGTTTTAATCCCCCTTTTTTAATTAGTTGTTTGCATAGTTTTTTAAAAAAATTAAATTTTTTTGATCCCCTTTTTAATTTATTATAACAAATGTTTTTTTCTCTTTGGGGAAATGGAAAAAAAATTTTTTCCCCCCAAAAACCATGCATGTTGAAAGGGGTTACTAAAATCCTGGGAAAGGGGTTTCCCTTTTTCCTGTGTTTTATTACAAAATTTTAAAAAAAGTTTTTTTTGGGGCCCCCCCCAGGGGGGTCGGTTTGTTTTTGAAAAAAAAATTTTTTTTGTGCTTTTTTTTTTCCCTTTTTTTTTTTTTATTTCAAATTTAAACATGTTGCTCAAGGGGGTGACAGTTCAAGAACATCTTGCTGAATTACCTTGCAAGATCAATGATCACCTTGGGAGAGGGACCCCTTCCTCACAGGAAAACCATGTGCTGCTTTGACTGTGAGGCTTATCCCCTTGCAGCTTTTTCGGTTGCAGGTGAGCACAGCTCATGTTATATAGTGTGTATTGCTGTTGACGATGAAAAACAAAAATTTCAGAACATGGTTAATGGGAAAAACATTTCCCCATAAAGGTTTTTTTAAGAAAAAAGTTTGTATTCTGAAGTTCTTTACAAGATTAATTGTATTAGGAATGAAAATGGGGAAAAAAAATGATAAGTTGTGTTTTTTTTAACTTTCTAAACTAATATAATAATAAAAGGCTGATGTACTGTGAAAATTTTTTTTAAGTCTTAGATTTGCCATATGTTGCCATTTTGGCCGCTGTGTTGTTTGGGGGCACTCGCCCCCTGGGGAAAAAAAAAAATACGGGGCCCCAAAAGGGTTGAACAAAGGGGATTGTGGGTAATAACACCCAGAAAAATTAGGCCACAATGGCGGGGGGACTCCCAAAACCCTTTTAGTGAAACCCCAAAATGATGTTAATCGGATGCCAGTAAATGAGGAGGGTGAAAAGGAGCATCTTTTTCCCAAAATTTTAAAGGGGGGCAGCAATGGGGGTAAAACCAAATGATGGCTCTTTCTGAATTGGGTAGTGGTAAGGGGGATGTAGGCGGGAAAAAAGGAGAGAAGAAAGGGGAAAAGGGGCCCAAAACAAAATGATAGAAAAGCAGAATTTTTTCCCCCGAAAAAAAACACCGGGAACACACTAAGTCTGACTCCCCATTTTCGTTTCATGTTCTATGGAAACATCTAAAAGGATGATACTGATGGGATATATTGATGGGATCTGACGATGGTTTTCCATTATGTGAAAAAAGAAATACAGCATAAACAAGGGACAGAAATGACAGATTGATGATGAAAAAATGTTTCCCCGAAATTTCACAAAAAAAATTGACGGATGGATCTTTGGGGAGTGCCCCCAAAATTTAGGGATAAATTGGGGACATGGACTTGAACATGGTCCCAAAATGCCCTTTTAATTTTAAAAATTTTTTTTTTTAAAAGTTTTTTTTAAATATATTTTTTAAAAAAGGGCTAGTCCCTTTTCATTATTCCTTTTGGGGGGAAAAATTGTTTTTGGGGGGAAAACTTGAACAGCATTCTCAACAAAAAAAATGTAACCAATACCCCGTATTAGGATAACGGGGGTAGAAAAAATGGTTTTTAATTTCACAGGGAACAGAAGATATTTGTCTGTATTCTGACCCCTTTTTTATATTTTTTTATTTTCTGAACTCTGTTTGAATTTTCTTGATTTCAGGAAAATATTTTGCTGACTTTGAGATTCCCCATGAGTTGGATCATCTTTGGGGTACATGTTCCATATGTACCAGTTGGATGCCTTCACGCAGTCCTGCCCAGCAGATCAGGACATCATTAACCATTACAAAAACAACAGGTACCCCTGTATTAGAATTACTTTGACATGCCTGACATTAATTTTTTTAAAAAAAATTTTGCAGCATGATTTCATTGAATGAAGTTTAACTGAAAGATGGGGGGACATTTTCAATTATAGCTTTCTTTTGGATGCAGAGGAAGGGGTTTTTTTGGGAAAAGAAACCAGATGTGAATGTGGGGGAAGTGGGGGTATGTGGAATGAAGTTACAAAAATAGTGGGGATAAACGGATCAAAACATTATAATTTTTGGGAAAAAATTTGGGGATTTGTTTTGCATTTATGAAAAGGGTTTTTTAAAAAGGTTTGGCGTGTGTGCACAGTTCTTTTAAAGAGAAAGATAGTAAAGTGTATTAATTTACAGGAAACAAGACTGTTAAGTACAGTACAATATCGGGGGGAATTTATGAAAGAATCATTTAAAGGGGTAAGGGAAAAGACAATAAAAAAAAAATTGGAGGAACAAGATATATTCAGGAAGGGGGGAAGTTATTGAAATCAAGTGTTGTTGAACCCTTAAAAAAAAATTTAAAAGTTGTTTTTTCCCTTTTTATGGATTTAATGGCATGGTTGGAGGTGATCAGGGGGTTTTTTAAGTGTGCTTGGCATAAGTAATAAGTTGTTAAAAAGCTGTGAAGGTTTTGAGTGGGGTCAGGTTAGTGTAAGTGGGAAAGGGAATATTTCTGGGTGCTTGCTTGGTCAATTAGGCTGTTGCTGCGGGGGGCCCCCCTGCCCACATTATTAGCCTGGTTGAGGGGGCCCTGGTGAAGATTTTCCCAAAAGGTTTCCCCTCTTAAAATTTCACACTTTTTCCAGCTGTTTTTTATATCCTGGTAGGATGTTTGAATAGTCTGGGACCCCAGATGTTGTCAGTTTCCTTTATTGCCCCCACCGCACCCCTGCTCCTCACTGGGTTTTTTTCCTTCCCCCCATATCTCTCCCCCAGTATTTTTTTATATCTTTTGAGGGATTTGGGAAACCCAGGCCCATTTTCAGGTATATATTTCATTTTTTCTCTCTCCTCCATAGTGATCATTTTCCCAAGACTTAAAGGGGCCCCAAATTTAGGTTTTTTATTGGCTCAATGTGAGCCAAAAACGATCTCTTTTTTTTCCAGCTCTGATATTTCTCCTGCTTTGGGGGGGGCCCCAAAACCCCAGAAATTTTTCCCCCTTTTTTAAAAAAGTTCTAAACCCCCCACCCGTCATCTTCTTGGCTGTCAGTCTTTGTCTTATTGGGCTTTAAAAAAAAGGGGTTGTGACAAAATTTTTTCCCCAGGTCTTTTCTTTTTCCGTTCTTTTGGAAACCCTCTTGATTTTTGTACATATTTTTCCCCTTTTTTTTTCCCCATTCTTTCCATCCCATAAGCAGCTGGAACTTACCCCCAATTGAATGTCATGTTGTTCTCCCCCCCCCCGGAAAAAAACCCCCTTTTTTTTCCCCTTTTTTTTTTTTTCAGTGTCCTCTACCGTAGTGATTTTATTTTTTTTAGTGTCATCTGCAAATGATGACACCCAAAAAATGTAGGTTTTTTATCCATGTCTTATGAGGATGAGAAACAGCAGGGTTCCAGGACAGTGCCTTGGGGCACTGAAAAGCCCCCGCTGATGCTGGATTTTTCCCTGTTTTTTACTTTTTGTTTCTGTGTTTTTGGCCCAAAACCCCTCTGCCACCTTCCCCCAATCCATACCCCCCATTTTTTACTATCACTCGATGATTACATTTGTCAAACACCTTTGCAAAAAACTGTGTAAATCACTTCTTTTTGGTTGTCCTCCAATGCCTCCTAATTCTGTCATAATAGTTCAACAGTTGACAGGCATTTGTCCTGCTCAAAAAAATGCTGGTTGGGTTATGCTGGGTTTTTGGGTCCATGAAATTTAAAACCCCTCTCATCACTCTTTGGGAAAATTTTTTTTGGGGAGGAAATTGGGGGTACTGGTCTGTAATTTTTAACTAGTGTCTACAACCTCCTTTATGCAAAAAAGGGAAAATTTTCCTCTTTAAGGCCTCTGGCATTTTACCTGATCTAAAATTTCTTTTCCCAAAAAAACTGAGGGCTGGGCCTTTGATGTTGCACTTCTTTATAAATGGGGCATTCCATGAACCTGGTCCCGGTGCTGAGTGGTGGGCATGTTGTCCCCTTTCCTTTTTTTAAACTATGGGATTTGTACTATGTTAGTTGGTCTGGGGGTGGGCTGCTGGGTGAAAAAAAATTTCTGCATTTTTTACTTTTGCTGTCATTTATGGGTTGCCCGAACACCCCTTTTTCTGTTCTTTTAGGATTTCACTCATTTCCCGTTTTTCGTCAGTATGAATCTCCCCCCAAAAAGGTCCAATTCTAAGGGGTTTTTTTGCTTGGATTTTGCATAGGAATAGAAATATTTTTGGGGGTTTTTTTCAATATCCTGTATTTTTTTCCCCTTTTCTTCTTCTGTTAGGTATGACATCCCCAAGTTTTTTTTTTTTAATTTAGTGATCTCTGGCTAAGGCTATCTTTCCTCTGTTGCAACATATTTGGGTTTTTTAACAATTCAGTAACACGTTTTCTTCTTAAAACCCTCTCTTACTCGCCCCTCTCTATATCTGATCTTCTGGGTTTCCTCAGTAGGGGCGTTTTTATAAAACCTTGGATTCACTTCTCTGGGGACTGGTGGGGATTTGGGTGCCATCTCTGATTCCCGGATATTCTGTAGCTCTTGGTTTATTTTTCCAGTCAATTCTATGGTTTTGTTAAAATTAAACTTACTGAATATTCCATCCCCTAACATTAGGGGCCCCTTTCCCCAAACCCCCGAGTTAATACTGTTTGCTTCTATGATGTTGTGATCAAATATTTTTTTGGGTAACTTTATGTCTCTGATTAGTTCCTGTTTTTTTGAATAAAAACAAACCCCGGGTTTTTTTATTTCTAGGGGGGTCAATTATTTTTTAAATTTAATGAGTACTTTTCACAAACTTCATTAGTTCTCTGGTATGTGCCTGTTGAGCCAGGGTTTTTTCGAGATATTTCTGGTATAACATTATTTTCCCCCCATCTTCCTTTTTAAAAAGGGGAGCAAAAAACTCCAAGGGAAAAAAATTTGGTGTGGGGTTTTTTAAAACCCTACCCCGATGCTATCTATCTTCCTTAACTGATTTTTAATTCCTCAGCAGTTGCTGGTAGTGGTTTGTATCTGGATAACCCCCAAAATTCCCTTTTTTTAACTTTTTTCCCCAAAGGTTTCTAGTATATCTTTAAAAGAGTTCAGCACTTTTTGTGCAACAAAAATATTTTTTTCATGAGTCCTCTCCCCCCCGTGACCTTTTAAATTTCCCTACCCCTCTATAAAAACTTTTTTAAAAAATAACAGTGCCATCAAAATTTCTTCCCCAGGGAATCATTTTAGAAAACTTTTTTTGCCAAAAACCCTTTTTGTGCCTCGTTTTCCCATAATAGTACTTTGCCCCCCAAAAACAGGCATGAACAAGCAAGGCATCAATGAAAAAGCAAAAAGAAAGACAAAGAAATTTGCAAAAGTCACAACAGGAAGACCTAAGCAGACCATCACAAATTTTTTTGAGGCATTTTCAGCAAAACATTAAAAAAAAAGGGTAAATAATTACCTTTTTGAAAAATGGGGGAAATATAGTACAGTGGACCCCGGTTTTTTGTAGTCATCGGAGTTCAAAATTTTTTTAAATTGAAATTTTTTTTGTCAAAATATTGGCTTAGTGATCGTGTTCCCCCTTGGGGAAAGTCATTGGCCCCGGGGCACACACCCAGCCAGGCGGCCCAACCCCATCCACGGGCAGGTGGCATTGTTTACGCGGTGACAGTCCCCCCGTGTTCCCACGATACATTTCGGGTTTTTCCATTGTTTTAGTGCGCAACTGCTAAATAAGCCACCAAAGGGCCCCCAAAAAAAGCCCCTATTTTTAGCCCTTTGGAAAAAGGGGTAAAGGGGGGAGGAGAATGTGCCTTCTTAAGTGATTCTCGTATGTTCGATACTAAAGCAGCAAAGGGGTCGATAAAGGCTATAATGCCAGCCAGCGATAAAGTGTAGCATTAACAGTGTAGCAAGAAAATTAAGCCATTAATCAATAGAAGAAGGACAACCGAAACAAAATCCCCCCAAACTTGTTGGAGGTATATAGGGGGGCTGACAACACCGCCCTCTCTCCTGCCGCCATCACCACCACTATGTAAGGGTTATCTTTTGTGGTTTTAACCCAACAACAAAACAAAAAAAAGTCCTCACATTGGGAATGACATATTTTATTCATTCTAGGTATATATCATGTTTCTATTTATTAATATTGTTTATTATGTCATATTAGATGGTTTTTATAGATAAATAAGCCGTAGGGTTGAATTTGTGTCTTTTTAAAGGGGGATCTTGTCCTGTCTCCCCAAAAACCCCCCCCCTTTCCCTGCCACAATTCCCCCAAAAGCCCCCAAAAAAAACCTCTCTGGGGCCCTTTTTTTTGGGACAGGGGGGCCCCTGACTCGGCTGGTCCAGTATTAAAAAAAGAAGGGGGAACCCCCCGGAAAAAAAGGGGGTTTCTACCTGAAGTCTTTATGGAAAAGGTTCCCCCTTCCCCAAAAAAGGGCAACTCTTCCATCTTCCCCTCCTCCCATCTTCCCCCATCAACAAGTCTTCAATAAAGGTAAAAATCATGTTCTGTTTTCCTCATGTCTCATTGTTTTTTTTGTAAAAAAAAGTATATTTCATGTACAAAAAAAATTTTAATACTTTTGGGTGTCTGGAAAGGTTATTTGGATTTCCAAATTTTTTCTTTGGGAAAAAATTTGGAAAAAGTAAAT
This sequence comes from Cherax destructor, assembly GCA_009830355.1. NCBI lineage: Eukaryota > Metazoa > Arthropoda > Malacostraca > Decapoda > Parastacidae > Cherax > Cherax destructor. The sequence continues at coordinate 10,921 of WNWK01055931.1, forward strand.
TTGGTTTTGTCACCCCTGGAACGGATTAACCCGCTTGAACCCCCCTCTTTAGGTGTCTCCCCCTTTTTGCAAAATTTAAAAAAAAAAAAAAAAAATTTTTATGAAATGATAAATCTTTTCCCCCCGGGGGGTGACACCAAGTATGAAATTTGATGGAAAACTTCTTTGCTCTCCTTAGTGATCTCCGGGGGATGACGTTTTGGGGGTTTCGCAAACTTT
>WNWK01055932.1:0-11139 GCA_009830355.1 Cherax destructor
AGAGTTAATTTGTTCTAGACATGGGTTGGGATCCGTGATGCTTAGGCTATCTTCCCATTTTTATATCATTTATGACTTGGTTTACTTGGTCCCACCTTATTTTTTTGTTATTGAAGTTGAATTTGGAGAAGGCTTCCTCGTGGCTGATCACTTTTTTGTTGATCGGGGGCTCCCCCATGCATGTCTGGACCTCTATTATGTTGTGATCTGAGTATATTGTTTTTGATATGATGACATTTCGTATCAGATCGTCATTGTTGGGGAAGATGAGGTCCAGTGTATTCTCTAATCTTGTAGGCTCTACTTTTTTGCTGGTTTAAGGTGAATTTGGTGCAGGGATTTAAAAGTTCATGTGTGTGCATTTTTCATCTGAGCCCTCCTGGTGTTATCTCTGCTACCACATTTTTTGCAATGTTCCTCCATTTTAGGTGCCTTGGGTTGAAATCCCCCAGGAGCAAGATGTTGGGGGCATGAGCTGGAAGATTTTCCAGACAGTGGTCAATTTTCAGAAGCTGTTCCTGGAATTGTTGGGACGTTGCATCCTGGGGCTTGTATACAACCACGATGACCAGGTTTTGATTCTCGATCTTTATTGCTAATACTTCCACTACATCATTTGAGGCATTTAGTAGTTCTGAACATATAAGTGACTCTGTGATTACGGGCCCAAACCCCCCTTTTTGCCTGTTCACTCTGTCACACCTGTATAGGTTGTACCCCGGGATCCATATTTCATTGTCCAAGTGATCTCTTATGTGGGTCTCTGTGAAAGCCCCAAACATAGCATTTAAAGCTGTAAGCAGCCCAAAAGAATGTAATTGGAGTAATATGCTCCTACGATAATGTACTGTAAGTGTAAAGCTTGCTACTTAGCTTATTGATGAACCCAAGATGTCGCAGCCGTCCCCAACACCTTCTCAGGGGATACATCTATGGCCTCATCCTCCACAGGGCTAAAAAGGAAAACATCAAGGGAGTATAATTATTGCCCCAAAGGGCATATGCCCATATTTCAGTCTTTGATTTTGGGGGGAAAGGCGGTTTACTCACTTGTTTTTGGGCTTAAAATCCACCTTAACCGTCCCTCAATAGGTAAATTTTGATCTCTTGACTCCAAAAACTGCGCAGTCCCCTGCCTGACAAGGGAAAATAAAAACATACCTTGCTCTTGTAACGTGAGCGATGGTATTGGCTCCACCATATACGGCGGAAATGGTTTTCTTGATTGAGAATGTCGCTGATGAGTCACCGTCTTGTTTCGATGGAGTTCACTTGCGATTGTCTCTACTTTTTTCTTGCAGAAAGGGCTGTGCCCCTTCTGAATATACTGCGATTTTATTCACTAAATGTGCTGGAACAGAGTTCTTATCCGTTTTCCCGACGTTGGTGGAATTAAATTAGAATAACGGACGCGTCGACTAATGTCTTTGTTGGTTACGTCGCCTCGTGCCGTATGACTCTCTCGCGTTGTATGACCTTTTTGAGCCTTTTAAATCTAATCGCCTCGTGGTGCCTCTTGGCCCTCGTGGTGCCTCGTGGGGCGTGTGGGTCAGCACAGTTTCAACAATTGCTACATACTGCTACAAGTGGCAATTAAAATTTTTGGGTTTTCCCCTAAATTTCAATCACTGGAACACATGATTGAAATTTTTTCAAGTGTAGAAACTAATACAACAGTTTACTGAAAATCTTCCTGTTACGGAAAAAAGAGTTTAATTTATCTCAAATGACTTTTAAAAAGTCACATACACACCCCGGGGTTACTTGGCCCAGACCATGACACACTGTGGTCCCCATCTGGTCTGTGTTAATTTTTTTATGCACCCAGACTCGCCTCGTCTGGCCCCTTCCTAAGGGCGGAAGGGTGGGGCCCTTAAAAAGGGTAGAAAGGGTGCATACCCCCTCTCCTTTGGAGAATTTTCTCCACATGTAAGGTATCTTGTTGTTTGTTGCTGGTTTGGGGGCCAATATTTGCAAAGATGAATGTCGTTGGATTGGTGGTATTTGGTATGGGGGAAGTGTCTTTTTTCCTGGCACTAATAACTGTTTGTATTGGGGTGGAGGCCATTGACTGTGATTCCACTGAACTACAGATTTGGCGGTATGACACGGTGCACCATCCTGCATAAAAAACCGTATCCCTGCACTTTTGGAATGCCTCAGGTTTGTCACACAATAACTCTAGGTAATTATACTGGTTCATATACTGGTTTTGGGAAGCACAATGGTTCCCGCAACCTCTGAGCACTGAAACACCCCCAAACCATGAGCGAGTCTGGGTATTTTGGGGGTCCCACAGGTGTAGCGTGGGTCTAGCGGGTCACTACCTCTGGGCCCACACATTCCCCCCGGTTACAAAAGGGGACGGGGAAGGTTTCTTCATCACTCCAAAAATATTTCAGACCACTGTTGAGGGGGTCCAGTAAAGATATTTCTTTGCATAATCAAACCCACGTGTTTTCTTTGGATTGGAAGGGGTCGGTTTCTTAACCTGGTGGTGACCACCAGCCCAGTTCTGACACATTCTGTTAACAGTTCTTACAAACACCTCTGAAGAATTTGGTACTTTTCTTTAAATTCTCTAACAGGTATCTTAAGTGTACTCTCTAACTGTTTCTTTAAACACATTTAAAAAGGTACGAACATGTCTTCTTCGGGGGGCCGGGCCCGGGGTTTGGCAGACGGAAATTCGACACCCCCCAACCGCCGGAAACGCTGCCCCCAGTTCCCCCACTGAACGCTCACACACACCCAACATTCTCTATATTTTTTTTCGCCCACCCAGCTTTGTGAAAGCCCTATGATTTTAGCTATAGTTTCAGGTGTTTAAGACTTTTTTTTAAATAATCAAACATGTATAGCCCCAAAACCAAAGGGAACACCGGAAAAAAGATGGGGTGGATGAGAAAAAAAAGTGCAACACTTCCACTCACCACGGCAGCCACGTGGTCTGCGGGTCACGGGTGGAGTGTGGCGGCAGGCCGTGATGTCATGATAACTGCTGCTACCGCCCGGCATTATGCCGCGTTGCTCACCCGGCATAATGCAGTGATTAGCACTGTAATCCCCCCGTGAAACTCTTCCCCAGTACACTGATGCAACAATTTATTCCTAAAACATAGTTCCATAAACCTTCGCCCCAGGATACAATGTCGAAATTTCATATCCCCTCCTCCCTCAGAAAAGCCCACATGATATAAATATAATCAGCAACATGCGCCGCGGGTCTTGCTGCTGTTGGGAACCCCACTCAAGTCATAAAAATCAAAACCCTTAATACTGAAGTATTCTTACTACCTGTCACCAAAATTAACCCGAGCGAGCCATCGCCTAACCCCTCATAACACACACACAATACACACATGAAATGCAGTCTCATCAACCCCCCAACCTCAAAAAGGTCCATCCTCCACCACATTCCGACACAATAACGACACTACCCGGGGGGAATTCCATCCCCGGAGGGGCGAAATTTCTCGTACCCCAAAATGCCCCCCGTCACACAGGGGATAAAAAAAATACAGGGCCCTCATATCTCCCTAAACCCGTTATACAAAACCTTAATCTTAATTTGCCCCGGCTCCCTCACCATCATCACCCCTCAACAGCCCAAAAAATCTCGAAAATCTACCCCTCAAAACCCTAATAAAAAAGCATGCGCCCCCCCTTTTTTAAATAAACCAAATACATGTTTAAAGTCAAAACCCCCCAAACCTTCCCTTCCCCACTGCCAAGGGATGATTCCCTACCATTCACTTTTGGGCCAAAGAACCTAAAACCTCCCCTAAACCTTCTATCACCAAGGCCCCGGCTGCTACATAACATCCTTATTAAAAGGAATTTCGTTCCTGCAGAAAAAAAAGGCCGAGTCTTGTAACGATTAACAATCTTTCCTCTCCAATTTCCACCTCGCCCCTTTCTCCCCCGAAACAAATCCCACAGATCTTTTTTGATCGCTTTCATTTTTAAAGAGCAAACCCCCTATGGTGTTCCCACTCACAAAAAAAAAAACTTGATTTTTCCGTTCACTTTCTGACCCCTTTCCCCAAACTTTCCACTACCCTTCCAGGGGAGAAATTCGTGTGTTCGTTCAAAAAATTTCATCTCTTTCCAAAATCTGGAAACTCTCCTACCCACACTCATCCACTACCAAAAACCGCCCCCCACCATCCTATAGAAAAGTCCCCACACAAGCGAAGGCATCTAACAATGGAACCCCCCAGCCCCCACCCATAGGTACAACCCCACCTAATCGATCGTTAAACCGAATTATAGCCATTGCCCTGCTATTTATGTATACAATGCAGTGCTTCCCATTCCGACGAATCATATCCCCCTTTCCCCAATCAAGGGAAAAAATGCCCCCTTCCCCCCTGTCTCTTGCATGCACTAAAAAAAATCCACAAAAATTAATGACACGATAACATGAATCCCCCGGAATACCATACTGCCCAGGTGACTCCCGACCCATTACCCCTTTTTTGATTGCCCAACACCTTGGTGAATTTTTTATAATCGGCGAAAAAAGGGAAACGGAAATAATCGCCAATACCCACCTGTTTCAACCCGGGACAAGCACCACAACGCTGCACTGCACAATCTACCTTCATTTTTTATTGCATTCTTCAGACCCCCATGTTAAAAAAAAAATTCAACCCGAATACCATCCCCCGGGGGAAATTTTCCCTTTGTCGGGGGGCAGTGCCCCGAAAATTTCCCCCCCTACACTGGCTCCCCCCAAACCTATCCTGTCATGTTTTAAGATTACGACATTCCTCAAAATGTCAGACAAAGTTTTTCCCTCCCCTTCTTTCCCAATACTGCTAATACCATCTGTCTCAAAAAAAATCGCCTAGTGATTTGCAAGACTTGCCCCTCCCTCAAACCCCGGACATCATAATGAACCTTTATACATGGAACGGTAGTCGCCTGTCTCCACTGCATCGTACCGCTATTAATGACTTTGCTTCCTTTCGTCCCCCGGGGCACCCCCCTTTCCGCCCCTTTCTATATTCCCCCAATCTATTTCATTTTATTCATTAACCCCTATTTCATAGCCACGAAAAATTAAAAATCGTAGGTTTCCCCCCTCATCCCCCTACACACCAATCCTCCATCATAACCCCCATATTTATTTTTCCACCATTTTTTTAAAACCCACAACCACTTCCCGTTCATTAAAACCCGGTATTTAATTTTCCTAACCCTCATCCCAAAGTATCCCCCAACCCCATGAAAATTGCCTGATGATCAAAACAGCTGTCATGGTATTAACTGAATGTACCAAATCAGGACGTAGCATAAATTCTGTTGTCGGGCCCCATAATATCAAAAATGGGAAATGATCATGTCAGAGGTCTCAGCAAGGACCATAACACTGTAGCAATCGCATCTGCTAGAAAAATGACAGGATGGATAATGAGAACCTTCAAAAACCCGGGATGCCAAGCCCTGTGAATTACAGATCGCTTTTCTATCTGGCTGGAATATTGCTGCCCTAACTGCAACTATCAAGGAGGTGAAATTCACCGAAAATGTGGGGAACCTACATTATGCATAACTGCGATAAACTACCCAATTACTGGGAAACCGAAGTTTCAAACCTTCTCCCTAGAATGAAGGGGTAGAGATATTTTATTATATACATTTGGGAAAATCCTAGAGAGATTATCCAAACTTAACAGAGAATCACTCCATAAAAAAAGACTCGGCAACAATGAACACCCCCCAATGAAAAGCGGGGGTGCCACTCCTTTGGGGGAGACAACCGTGTGGGGGGCCCAAATTTTTCAACTGCCTCCCAGCATACAAAAGGTGATTTTCCCCGGGTTCTTCAACGGCACTGGACAGCCCTAAAGTGGGTACCACCAGCTGGTGTGGTTTGAGTCGGGTTCGTGCGGCCAGCATAGCCTGGTTAATCAGGCTCTGATCCCCCTGAGGCCTGGCACAGACCGGGCCGCGGGGGCTTGCCCCAGGAACTCTCCCAGGTAAACTCCGGAAATTTCCCTTTTTTTCAAACGTATGGGCCTATCATCTCTTCCATGCAACAAACACCCCTCAATTGCACATCACTAACAATTCACCACACCGGCAAATAATGCCCCCCCCCCTGAGGGTCACATTGTTTCTCCTAATCCCTTCCCCGTCCCCACCCAAAAAAAAAGGGTGGGCGGACCAAGGAAAAAACTAAAATCGTCCCTAATAAAAAATTTTCCCCCACATCCATCCGCTGGCGCATCCCCGTATGAAAGACAGGAGGTCCCCAAGTACCTCCACACTTAAAACCCGACCATTTCCCCATTCTCACATCGGTGATACAAAATGGGCATGACGTACCCCAAAAAGGGGCCAAACCCCCCTTTTAAGAACAGTAGGAATGCATGCACCACATAACCGGAATTTCCTATCTCGTACATCTTTGAGGTTATGCCTTGTAAAAAAAACATCCACCTTAAACCCCCAAAAAAACCCCATCCATCATCTTCGCTACCACTCCTAGTCCATTAACTTTAAGGTCATACATCGGGAAAAATTTTTAGAAAAAAGGTTGGAAGAAATTGTTAAATTGACAAATTGCAAATTTATCTTTTTTTTGGGAAAGTTTGCCACACAGGGGAAACCCAAACAATAAAAGTTTAGGGGGAGGGTTTGATTTTTCAGCCCTCGGCCTGGAGTCGATGTTTCAGTCCAAAAGATTGATGGACTGAACACATCGCCCCCAACGGGGCCCCTCCCCTTTACCTCCCTTAACGATAAAAGTTAAAGGAAAATCCCCAAGTTTCTTTTCTTTTAAAAAAGGGGGGTTTTGTGCTGACTGACTGACCGGCACTTGCAGCCACACCCGTATTGCCACCTTTGGCACCAAAACCTGGTTTCCTGGTTCCCTTTTGGCAGTGTGCGATTTGGTCCTTAAAACCCCCCGAACCACCCCTATATCTACCCCTTTTTTACCAGGCCGTTTGGTGTTAAAATCGGTTCCCCATGCGTCACTGCCGTTTTCCGGGGCACGTGTCCTCCACCACCCCTTTTTCGAAGTCACCCTGAAATCCCCTCCACAACACTGGCCCCCTCCCATCGGTCCTTCACGGGCAAGGGCGGCCTTCCTCACAGAATCCCCCACACAGGGCCTTTCCCCCCTCAGGTGTCATCGACACCCCCCTCCGATGGGAAAGGACACATTTTCCTTAACACTTTTTTCCCAAGCTTCCAGCTCTGTTTCCTATGTTCTAGCTGTGACTGAACATTCGACACTGTGTGGGTTTTTCTGTCACTTCCTTTCGGGGAGTCGCACTGGCCATCATTACTCTCCTTCTCAGTGTCTGGGCCTAGCCTTCAGGACCGTGGACCATCCCCCTGGCTAGACCCGTTTTCTCTCATGGTCCGTCCTATCACACCAGCTTGTCCACGAGGGCACTCCATACCATGGACCATTCCCCTACAAACCTACAAGTTCGTCTGTGTCCTGCATAGGATACCTTTGCTGGGGTTTCCAAAAACAGGCGGGATTATGGAGGATGGCACAGGGTCTTGAGACATTTTGAGGAACGCCCCCCAGGCAAAAACCGCATGACCCGGTCACCCCCCACCTGGTTTCGCCACATGTATCCTCCAAAAAGATTGTTTCCGTAAGTCATCTTGGTTTCCTCAAAGGGGACATTAATAGTTTCACCCAAGTTATTTTGGGGCCCTCACTAGGCTTTTGACATCTGTATTCACCTCCATCAGTCGTCTTGAAATTTTAAACCCCTTGTACACCTGAGCAGATAACAACTTTAAAACAATCGTTTGGTTATTCTGGTTCCCCGGGATCTTCCTTCCTTCCATATTATCTGGAATGATGTTGGTAGTAACATTTCTAATCCAGTGGCAGCCCTTCACAATTCAATTTGATGGTTACATTTTTTCCAACCCCGTGACCAGTATTCTCACTGGCAAACCCCCAAATGCTGGGGAGTCAACAGCACCCAACCGCTTCTGCGGGAATGATGACAACCAATATTGGGTTTCCTGAACATCGGACTAACACCGCCTACCCAGGATAACTAACATCAATTCTTCACAACTTCAAGATTTGGGGCTTACAAGATTCCCGGGGGATGTCTAAAATCCACTGGAACCAACGTTGGCAGTTTTTTTTTTTCATTTTTTTTAATTAAAATACTTAAAAATTTATTATTTTCTTCAAAGTTTTCTTATTCTTTTTGCAATTTTATTCGGGGAAGGGTTTCCCCAAGCTCCCAACAATTGTAACCCCGGCGCATTCCGTATAACCTCGGTTTTTTAATTTTTAAGATTTGAATAATAACCCGGCTTGGGTTCAAGAATAGCCCTCCCCCACAACTACTGGCCACTGTAAATGTTTGGATAGGGATGACAAGGTGCGGGTGATCACAGACTTGGCGAAAGCCCACTGTGCGATCATGGTGAAATCACAGAAAAAGGGCGATAAAAAAAACGGAAAAATGGCAGACGGATCTGTAATTTATAACCAACAGAGAAAAAAAGAATAGCAAAAGAGTAAAGACAGAGGCGGCTATGGAAAAGCTCTGTTTTAGAAGGTTTGACTGCTCCATTTTTTCCTATCCTCAAACTTCCTTCACTTGTACCAGAATCTCAAGAAGGGCACCCATTGAGGCACAAAAATCTTCGGGGGCATTAACCAAGTACAAATGGGCCTCAAAAAATATGAAGTTCAATGAAAAAAATTTCAGTTACCCGAAAGAAAACGGTAAAAACTGGATTGGAATATAAAAAAAAATGTAACCACGCAATGAAAAAAACTAATGAAAAGGACTTGGGAAATGTCAAAAATCTCACCTTCAAAGATCAAAAAATTTTGGGGGGTTTTCTCCTAGGTCCAAGGTTTTTTCAAACTTTTTTTGGGGAAAGCACAGAAAAGGGCCCCTTTTTCAAGGCGGCAAATTGCAGACCTGAAGAAATAAGAGAACTTTCTGCACAAAAAGTCAAAAATCCCCCAGTTACAACGTTTGAAGCCCCTTAAGCTGTATTTCTTCAACGCAGGCAGAAAGATTCAAATAATTACACCGGAAAACCTGGGGGGACTAGCCCAAATCTGCCCGGAAATTTCTCATTAAAAAAAAAAGACGGGCCCCGGACTCCCCCAGGGCCCCTGTTCCCCAGCATACATGGGGGATTACCAAACCCCTGGTCCTTTGGGGGCGTACAGCATCTAAAGTTTGCGACCACCAGGTTTGGTTCCTACATTGAATTATGCTGTCAAGGCACCTGTTAATCAAAGGGGAAAATCCGGGGCCTGGCCATAGATCGGGTTGCGGGGTTGATCCCCGGAACGCATTCGGTATACTGCAGTTATCCACTTAAGTAAAACCTCCTGAATGTTCCTGATTAAACCCCCATCCGTTATCCACAAATTGAACCACCCTCACCTATCCATTAGGAAAAAACAACCTGTCTATCAAATTGATTAAGACTCATTCCGTCTATCCACCTGCTTAAAAAAAACCCGTCTATAAAAAAAAACATTCTTTAAGTTAGTTAGAAACCCCTGTCTATCCATTGATTGAGACTCATTCCCCTCATCCAAAAGAAAACTCATTCCTGCCTGTCCACCAATTAAACTCTCTTGCTTATACCAGTGAATTGTTGTTCATTTGTTAGAAATTTTGGTCCTCTTACGCTTTTTTTGACAATTATATCAGTTTCATGGTTAAGTAATCATATCCCCTACTTAAATTTAAAACAAATTTTTTTATTCATAACCTCAAAAAACCTTCACTCCTGTGTTTTAACCCGGACCACTTACGATGCTCACCTGCTACCTCACTCTGCGTATGTTCACCCGGTACCTCACTCTACGTATGTTACAATCCCCAAAACACCCCACCCGGCTAACCGCTCCCCTCGCATGTTACACCGGCCCACTCTGCGTATTTCACCGGTACCCACTCCGCATGTTCACCTGGTACCCACCAGCTATGCTAAACCGGTACCTACCGTATTTACACCTGGTACCCCTCAGGTATGTTTCACCGGACCCCCCTCCCGCGTATGTTCCCGGTTTCCCGCGTATGTTCACCCCCTCACCCGCGATGTTACACCTGGTACCTCACCCAGTGTATGCCCCACCTCCCCGTTTTTACTCCGGTACATCACCCAGCGTATGTTCACCGGTACCTCCAGCATGTTACACCTGGTCCTCACTCCTGCGATATTACACCTTCCCCACTCCAGCGTATGTTCACCGGTCCCCCCGCGATTTAAACCCCGGCCTCACCTCGATGTTACACCTGGTCCTAAGCTTATGTTACACCGGGGCCTCCCTATTTAACCTGGATACCCAGCTATGTTACCCTGGACCTACTGGTATTTCCCGGGTCACCCCCGTGTATTTCCCTTCCTCCATATGTTACCCTGGTATCCCAGCGTATGTTTTACCTTTTACCTCCAGGATGTTACACCCGGCCTACCCAGCGATTTACACCTGGTACCTCCTCTAGCGCATTTAACCGGTCCTCCAGCGATGTTACACCTGGGACCTCACCCAGCGCATGTTACCTGGTACCTCACTCCAGCATGTTACACCTGGTCCCACTCCAGGGATGAACCTGGACCCACCCAGCTATGTTACCCTGGTCCTCCCAGGAGCACCTGGTACCTCACTCCAGCGTTTTACCCTGGCCCCAGCGTATTTACACCTGGTACTTTAATCCTGTGTATATTTTAAGGACTGGCAAATACACTTAACCGATATCTCGTGGAGGAAGATTTGATTCTTGTGATCATTTTTAAAGGTTTGATCCCAAAAATAATTCCATTAGTATAAAAAATCAGACGCTAGTATATAAAAAAAAAATGTGGATAAAAAAAATTTTAAAAAATAAAATCATTTAAATATCCCGGGGGACTTTTAAAGGGGTGTTCGACTAATCTTTCTTTGAAAATATGGTTTAAAAATTTAAATGCCTTAAAAACCTCTTAGATTTTTAAAAAGGAATTCACAAAATATTTTTAAGTTGGTTACTAAAAGGGTAATTAAAAGAATAAGGCCTGTACAGGGGTTTTATCAATATTATATAGTCCCCAAAAACGTTTCCCGAATAACTTGGGCGACTTTAAAAAAATTTTTTGGGAACGATTCAAACATTAACTTAGACGATA
>WNWK01055933.1:0-11139 GCA_009830355.1 Cherax destructor
GTTCCATGAGTCTGGGCCTGGTGCAGAGTGATAGGCATGTCTTTACGCCTTTTCGAAGTCATTTGGCGTCAGGATAATATCAATAGAATTTGGAGACACACACCTGTCTAAAAAAAAACATTTAGGTCTTCGACTCTCAGTCTGGTTAGCGGCTAAAAGTAGTCATACTGGGACTTGAGTAGCTCACTCTTTCCCCTTGCTGTCATCGTGGGACCCTCTTGTTTAAGGGGGGGCCCAATGGGGGAAGTTGTTCTCGACTTTGATTTGGCATACGAAAGAAATACTTTGGGTTTCTTTCAATTTCTTTAAAAACGTTCTCCATTTTTGGGTTTTTGATTCCTTTTTTTTTGTTCGATGTTTACTATTTCTCTGACCAGTGTCTCCTACGTATTAGATTTTTTTTCCCTTTTGCCAATTTGTTATTCTTTGCCTTTACCTGTATGGGAGCCCTCTCTTTTTTTTTTCATCTTCTCTCCAGTGCCACGGGTTAATTTGTTCTAACATAGGTTGGGATCTGTGTTGCTTACGCTAATTTCCCAGTTTTATCGTTTGGACTTGGTTTATTTGGGCCCCCTTTTTTTTTTTACTGAATTGGGTTTTGGTGAAGGCTCCCTCGTGATTAAATTTTGTAGGTCTAATGCATACATGTCTGGACCTCTATTATTTGGGGCACTGAGTATATTGTTTTGATATGGTGACATTTCGTATCAGATCAGAGAAGATGAGGTTCAGTGTATTCTCCAATCTTGTAGGCTCTATTATTTGCTGGTTTAAGGTGAATTTGGAGCGGGAATATAAATTCGTGTGTGTGCGAGTTTTTTTTAGGCTGTTTTCGGTTTTATTCTGTTACATTATTTGCTATATTCCCCCTTTTTTAGGTGTTAGGTTGAAACCCCCCCGGGCAAGATGTTGGGGGCAGGAGCTGGAAGATTTTTCAGACGTGGTCAATTTTCAAAAGCTGTTCTAAATTGTTGGGACTTGCACCCAGGCTTTTATACAACCACAATGACCAGGTTTTTCTTGATTTTTTCTGCAAACTTCAACTACATAAATTGAGGCATTTAGTAGTTCCAGCATATAAGTGACTTTTTATACGGGCCCAAACCCCCCTTTTTTTTTCCTGTTCACTTTTCCCCCTTTAAAGGTTGTAACCCGTGATCCATATTTCATTGCCCAAAATGATCCTTTCGTGGGTCTCTGTGAAAACCGCGAATATTGCGTCTGATTCTGTAAGCAGTCCACAGATGAAAGGTATTTTTTCGTTCGGCTTTGCCCTGTTTTTTGAAAGATGGTAACGCTGTTCGCCTCACATGTGATGGGTCCGTGACGTCATAGCTAGTAAGGGAGTAAGTAGCTGGGTTTACAATATCTACAAAGTAACATACTAACACGGGCCCCCCGGACCTTTGTTTTTCTCTTGGGAAAAAATGGCCCCTTTTTTTTTCGGGGGGGTATTGGCCTGGGCACCAACATGCCCGGGAAAACAGCCGGGAACCAACATGACCCAGGAACCAACATCCCAGGCCACAGGTTTTGCACCAACATGGTCTGGGCACCATCATGGCCCAGGCACCAACAGGCCCCCGGGAACCAACATGGCCCGGTACCAACAGGCCCCCGGCACCACATGGCCCAGGCACCAACATGGCCCGGGAACCAACATGGCCCAGGTACCAACATGGCCCGGCCCCAAATGGTCTGGGCACCATCATGGCCCCCGGCACCAACAGGCCCGGACACCAGCATGGGGCCCAAACATTCCCGGACACCAGCATGGCCGGGCACAAACAGGCCCCGGGCACCAACGACCCGCCCAACGACCCAGGCATCAACATGCTGGAAAATCAACATGGGCGGACTCAACAGGTTGGACATAACCGGTGGGCCCAACTGGATGGAACACCAACATGGTGGGGCATCAACACAGGTGGGACACAACGGGGTGGAACAAAATGGAGGGACATCAACATGAGTTGGACATGAACACAGGTGGGACCCAAAACATGGATGGAAACCAACATGGATGGGACATCAACACAGGTGGGACACCAACATGGGGGACACCAACATGCCCAGGGCAGGGGGGGAAGGGGGTACCAGGCAACCACTGCTGCTGTAAGTGATGACCTTAAGTGGTGGACCCGGGCGTTAACGACTTCTGACCCCCCGTCACCCTCTTGTTATCAGTGAATGTCAATCATCTCACTTTCTTAACCGTTTCCCAAAAATTTTTTTAAAAACCCCACTAGTTTTTGTTAAAATTTTTTTATTGTATTCAATTTTATCACGAAAAAAAGTACGCGATTTTGTTAATGATTGACGTTTCATCGGAAACCCCTGGCCATAATATATATAAAAAGATATTCATGTTGGCACTATTTTATGCGTTATACAAAAAATAAGTGGTGTCTCGTAGCTGGGTTGGTAGCGCCTCAGTTCACCCCTGAGGTCCGTGATTCGATCTCGGTACGGGTGAAAACTTTTTGGGGGTTTTTTAAAAATCTACTTCCCTGTTTCCCCTAGCAGTAAGTCCCCGGGTTTAACCGACGGGGATTCGATCCTGGGTACAAAACTAAACTAATTTGCCCGAAATGCTCTATAACCAGAGGCTTTCATATACATAGGTACTATGTCACAGATATCACTAGGTTTGTAAAATTTTTTCATGTACTTGTAGAAAAAGATCATTATTTTAAGGGGGCTTGTTCTCGGGATTTTATTTAAAAACTGCGTTGTCTTACTGAAAAATTCGCTAACTTTTTTTCCCCCCAAACGAGGCATTCATAGGCTTTATATCACATCTGTTTTACCAGATATTGTTTGTAGATACTATTTTAAAAAGCTCAATTAATTTCCTCTCTAGTAAGTTGCAATGATACCGAACACTGAAACTTCTTGTAAGAAGCCGCATCTGCGGATGTGCAAACTTTCCCATATTTTTTTTCCCTTTTTACCGCGTGTTTCATAATAGTGGGGGGTGGACAACACCGTGAGTGGGTCACTGCGGGGGTGCTCGTCATGTTGTCTTGTTGGCATGGCACTATTGAATAAATGATGGTGAAAATGTTTTTTTTTTAGGGTGGTACTCTTTGACGCCAGCAGCAGCAGCAGCAGTAAGGCGCGCCATCCACACTGGGGGGGGAGGCATCAAACATCCTTTACCCAGCAGCCGCTCCAACTCATCATCTTGTTCATCTCATATACCTTTGATGAGTTCAAGTATTTTTCTCCCAGAGCCCGGCCTTTGGCAGGCTCGTCTTTTTTTACCTGGTCAATCAGGCTGTTGCGCGGTGACCTCGCTCAATATCCATCACAGCCTGGTTGATTTGGCATCTGTCTTTTGGAGTTTCCGGGGGGGAGTTCCGGGGTCAACCCCCCCCGGGTGCGGTCCATGATCAGGCCTCACACGGAAGGGCCAATTTAAAACCAGTCTTTAAGCGGCAGCACCAATCCAAAGAACCCAGCCCGGCTGGTCAGGCCTGATTTTAGGTCCACCCCCCTCTTAAAACAAGGGTCTTTGGGGTAATCTCTTTTTGTATGATTGGGCCCTTGACACAGTGTTTTCTCAGTGTACTCACGGCACCCCTGCTTCTCATTGGGGGGTATGTTGCACCCCTGCCGAGTCTTTTTTGTAGGGAGTAATTTCTGTATGGAGATTTAGGACTAGTCTCTCTAGGATTTTCCCAGGTGTAAATTATGTATCTTTCTCACCTGCATTCCAAGAAGTATATGTCAAGCGACTTCACGTGGACCCAATAACATAAGTGCTTGACTGTACTTATACGTGCAGTGAAAGTTCTCTGTATATTCTCCAGATTTGCACTTTTGACTGCCTTGAAGACCCACACTTGTCCCCACAGTGTTTCTGATATCTTCTGGTAAGATGATGAATAGTCTGGTGTCACGGATGTTGATACTATGTTCCCTTATTGTGCCTACTGCACCCCTTCTTTTCACTGAGTTTACTTTGCACTTCCATATCTCTCACTCCAATATGTTGTTATGGCAGTATGCAGATTTGGGACAAGGCCCTCAAGTACTTTCCATGTATACATTATCATTATCATTATCATTATCATTCTCTCTCTCTCTCTCTCTCTCTCTCTCTCTCTCTCTCTCTCTCTCTCTCTCTCTCTCTCTCTCTCTCTCTTCTCTCATTGTCAAGGCAACTTGTTTTCTTCACATGCACTTACCACATTGGTAATTAATAATTATTATATCAATGATTCACCAGAAGGAACAAACGACTTCAGATGAAAAAAAAAAATCTTAGGCAATACGGGAAATAAAAATGACTAAAATCCAACAAGAGGAATAAAATATATTGAATAAATAGTGATAAATTGATGATGGAATTGAATAGAGATAAATGGCACGTAATGGAAATGGATGAAAGTGAAAACAGACCCATAAAGATTACAGTGATAAAAACGTGAGAGAAAAAGCTATGGGATTGAGCGTACAAAAACAAGCTATCACTCGACAGCCTCAGTAGTGAGAAACCCATATACTATATTATACTATACTGACGAACTTTGAAATATTCATATACGTGGAAGGATTTCGTGGGTCTTCGATGGAGGAACACTCATGGCAATTCGGGTGTCATCTGCAAAGGAAGACACGGAACAGGATGGCAGCGAGTACTTTGCCTTGTGGAACAGAGCTTTTCACTGTAGCCGCCTCAGACTTTACTCTGTTTACTATTACTCTTTGTGTTCTATTTGTTAGGAAGTTTTAGCTCCATCTGCCAACTTTTCCTGTTATTCCTTTATCACGCATTTTGTGCGCTATTACACCATGGTCGCACTTGTCGAAGGCTTTTGCAAAGTCTGTATACTACATCTGTATTTTGTTTATGTTCTTAAAGCATCCAGGACCTTATCATAGTGGTCCAGTAGCTGGGACCAGCAGGAGCGACCTGCTCTAAACCTATGTTGCCCAAGGTTGTGTAATTGATAGGTATCTAGGTAGTTGGCGATCTTGCTTCTTAGAACCCTTTCAAAAAAATTTATATGGGATGTTAGCGGTATCGGTCTGTAGTTCTTTGTAACTGCTTTACTACCACCTTTGTGGAGTGCGGCTATGTCTGTTGTTTTTAGTGTGGGATGACCTCTGTGTCCATGCTCCCTCTCCATAGAATGGTGAAGGCATGTGACAGGGTTTCTTGCAGTTCTTGATGAACACGGAGTTCCACGAGTCGGGCCTGGGAAAGAACGCATGGGCATGGCATTAATTGCCTTTTCGAAGTCTTGTGGTGTTAGGATAATATCAGAGATTTTTTAAATGACCAAATTTTGGGTCTTGGCCATAAAAAATAATAATTTAGATTGTCGACCCTTAGTCTGATTAATGGCTCGCTGAACACTGAGTCGTACTAGGACTTTAGTATGTCACTCATTTCTTTGCTGTCATCTGTGTAGGTCCCATCTCGTCTAAGCAGGGATCCAATACTGGATGTTGTTTTTCCTTTAAATTTGGCATAAGAAAAGAAGTATTTTGGTTTCTTTTAATTTCCTTTATGGCTTCAAGTTCTTCCTGAGATTCTTGTCTCCTGTAAGATTCCTTAAGCAAGTTCAATATTTGCCATTTCTCTGACCAGTGCCCCATTTCGTATTTCAGATATACTGACCCCCTCTCAGCAGCTCTGTATAGGGAGCGTCTCTTTCTAGTTTACATCTTCACTTTCTTTTGCTTAATGAAATATGCCTTGAGGAGACCCCAAGTGCCACGGAGTTATTTTTTTCTAGGCAAAGGTTCGGATCCGTGTTGTTTAGGATATCTTCCCAGCTTGTTTCATTTAGGACATGCTTGACTTGTTTCCCATTGTATGTTTTGTTATTGAAGTTGAATTTTTGAAGGCACCCTCATAACTGATCACATTTTTCTGGTCAGGAGCCCTGCGCATACATGCCTGTATCTCTATTATGTTGTGATATGAGTGTACTGTCTTTGATACGGTTACATTACGTATCAGATTGTCGTTGTTAGTAGTTGTAGGCTCTATTATTTTCTGGTTTAAGGTGAATTTGGTACAGAGATTTAATAGCTCGTGTGTGTGTGAATTTTAATCTGAGATGCCTCCTGGAGTGATCTCTGTTAAAACATTATTTGCTACAATCCTCCATTTTAGGTGTCTCAAATTGAAATCCCCAGTAGCAAGATGTTTGGGGCAGGAGTTGGAGATTTTCCAGTGGTCAATTGTCAGAAGCTGTTCCTGGAATTGCTGGGAGGTTGCATCCGGAGGCTTGTATACAACCACAATGACAAGGTTTTGGTTTTCTATATTTACTGCCAAAACTTCAACTACATCATTTAAGGTGTTTAGTAGTTCTGAGCAAATGAGCAACTCTGTGACGTAAAGACCAACCCCCACTTGTTGCCTGTTTAGTCTGTCGCATCTGAATAGGTTATAACCTGGGATCCATATTTCGTTGTTAAAATGATCCTTTATGTAGGTCTCTGTGAAAGCCGAAAACATTGCATATGACCCCATGAGCAGTCCCTTGAGGTAAGGTATTTTGTTGTTTGTTGATGGCTTTAGACCCTGTATGTTTGTAAAGATAAATGTCGTTATATTGATGAAATTGGGGGGTGGGGTGGCTTTGTTTGCTGGCATTAATATCTGTTGTTCTGGAGAGGAGGCCAATGACAGTGCCTTCAGTTCGTGTAGGATTTCTGTCATTTCTTGCCAGTCTTTTTTTTCCTTCCTGGCATTAAAAAAACCTCCTCTGGAGAGGTTTTGGCTTCCCTCATTTGTTTCCCATTGGCTGGGTGATCTGTATCTTCTTGTCACCTTTCGATGATGTGTCTGACAGTATACGTTGTACATTTTCTTTCATGGACTACGAGTGACACATTTCGGGGTAAAATAAGTTACAATAAGAAGAGATGCATCCTCCTGTTGTCATGTGGGTGCGGAATTTTTTGGGATGGTCAAAAGTGCACGTCGCATCTGCTTTTCCAGATATACCATGCCTGCAGATACCCAAGGCATAGAATAGTATAGTTATATGTTAAAAAAAATTCAGTGTATGTTAGAAGCAAAATATTGTAATACGCAGCTGTAGAAGGATGTCCTCGCCTAGAAAATATTCATATATAACATGACAATCCAGTTACAACATACTTCACAGTCTTAAGAAATACGAATTAAGAAAAAGTTAAGGCATTAATTATGCCCGAGTTGGTAGCGAGGATAAGAGAATAAGATGTGGAAAAAGACACTTATGTACAGTTCAGGACATTTATTAAAGGAAACGTTTCGTCACGAGTGGCTTCTTCAGTCCTAATACAGAGGTAACTAAGGAATAAGTATATACAGTGGCAGGAGTCAGGTGGGGTGTCGCGTGGGTAGTGGTAGTAGTGGTAGTAATTGTGGTGAGACGGTTGTGTTTGAGAAGGACCTGTTAACACCATGTTACAACGGTCTACAGAATGGGTAATATCCTGTTGATTAGCAATTTGGAAACAGTGTAACTTCCGGACTTTTGATGGATAGTATTACTGACAGCAATTGGGGCAGCCTCTTTACACTTTCGCAGTATAGAACCTGTCCTAATTGCTGTCAGTAACACTATCCATCAAAAGTTCCTAAGTTACACTATTTCCAAATTGCTAATCATGCTGTAGACCGATGTAACATGCTGTTAACAGGTCCTTCTCAAACAACGTCTACTACCCACGCGACATTCCACCTGACTCCTGCCACTATATATTCTTGTTTCTTAGTTACCTCTCCATTAGGACTGAAGAAGTCACTCGTGGCTTCTTCAGTCCTAATGATATATTAGGTAATGATATATTAGTCTTAATGATATATTACCTGACATGTGACCTGACTAAAAGCTTCTCTCACGTTCAATGAGTGAAGTCATAAGTGAGGTCACATCTCTATTTTATAAGTCTTCTGTTGTTTTATTGCTGCTTCCATTCCATGATAATGTGCAAAGTCACGACAACGTTTGCAACATATGGTCATATTGCATATTAAGATGTTACCACTTCGCTGTGATATATATATATATATATATATATATATATATATATATATATATATATATATAGGATGGGGTCCACCTCTGGTGTCAATTGTGGGACCCATTGCCTCGGAGAAGTGGATAAAACGACTTCAAGGAAGAATATTTAGATTTCTTTCTGAAGCCATTTGAATATTCCACTTCCCCTACCACCCCATCTTTTTTATACAAACTTTATTTCAAGACAAAATACAATAGGGGGTAAAACAACATAGATAACAACTCAGAGCTACATGTCAAATACTTCGTCCAACTCCCCGGCAGTGGGCCGCGTGCCCAGAACGCTGCAGGCATTTCCCCTCTGGATCGCCACACTGAGTCTCTGAAAGAGGAAGCTGGTCGCCCTGTGGTCCCTGGTTTCTATGATGAGTTTCTCACCCAGCTCTTTGAGAAACTTTAGAGCACACTTGCCCCATGCTCCAAGGGTCTCCGACCCTATTGGGATGAAGTTATAGCAAGGGGGAAGGCCTTCATATTTGCGAGTCTTCTGGGTCTCCCTGTGGCTGGCCGCTCCACCCCCTTCAGCTGTGGAGTATGGCAAGTAGGTGTCTGCCATTGTGGCAGCACAGGTGTAGTCCCAAGCAATCTGCTTACCATCCTTCCAGGGTAGCATAGTAGCTCCATCAGGACGCTTTTGACTTCCATCAGACCTCTGCACTTGGGGTTCTCGTTGAGCTGGGCAACGGGCCGTGGCAAGACTTCTCTTTATGATGTCGTTGACCTCCTCATGTCTAGCATACTTTCCTTCTGATGTGTGACACACGATACCATGAAGTCCGAATTGATCAGCCGTCGCCCTGCCGCAAATACACCTATGTTCGGTGAGTATGGGGGCGGCTAGGCGAAGAGCAACACCAATCCGAATGGCCTGTGGGTCGAGTCGAGTTCCAAGAGAGGAATTGGGAACAGCTAGAAGGAAATCTCCTGAGTGTGGTGCCTTCACCGCTAGGAGACGAGCTTTGTCCTTTCCTGAAGCATTGGTGAGCATTGTGTTGGCAATTTTTTCCATGATCGGTTTGTCCCAGTGGGACTGTTTGTGCTCTTTGGGAGGAGCTGGTCTACTGGAGGAGTCTGCCAGGATGTCCCATCGCTCGGCTGCTTCAATGAACCTGGGGTCCTGAGCTCCCACCACACCTCTCAAGCGTTCGGGGACAATCTTCTTGACTAATCCACAGGAGGCCAAACACGATGACAGAAATGCAGGTAAAGCTACCTGCGTTGCTTTGCGCACCCCTATACCTCCTAGTCGCACTGGGAGGGTTGCCTGCTCCCATTGCCGATCATCTAGTGATAGATTCAGTGCCTTCTTAAAGGTTGATCTCAGGTGTGCGTCATACTCGTTAAGTGTTGGGTTGTCAAAGGAGGGTGCACACCTCAAGAAGTAAGTGAGTCTTGGCATAGTAAGACACCTTGTGAGGAGATACAGGGCATCATGGGCATCAAGATCACTTATTCTCTCCTCCATTCTTTTCAGGTCATTCACTTTGTCCTTGAGGACTGTGTCGATGGCCTGGTGACCCAGTGGTGCTCCCAGGATGGTACTGTTGGATGGAGTGGTAGGAGTGACTTCTGGGAGGATTGTTCGCACCGCATTAATTATTTCCTGATTTGATGTGATGATTTCACACTTTGAGGGATTGAGAATGAGTCCTAAGGCTTCCCCCTGTGTCTTCACCCGTTGTAGGTCCTCTAACAGGGACTCCTCAGTACCCGCCAGAGTGCCATCATCTAGGTACCAGATGTTGAGCTCGCTGCGTAGGCTGGAAGTTAGTTCTCTTACTGCCAAACAGAAGAGAAGTGGAGCGAGTGGATCACCCTGCTGAACGCCCTCCGATGAGGGAATTTCATGTTCCCCAAACAAAAGAGTCGAGGGTTTGCTGTAGCCCGCTGAAATGAAGGGAAAGAGACTGGGGAACCGATCCCGAACGGCTGGCAAGACCACATCTCTCTTCACCATATTAAAGGCATTTCTAAAGTCAAGTTTGACTACGGCCTTGTCTTCTGGTAGGTCCCTGATGTAGGCCCTTGCTGCATGAGCTGCAGCTTCACTGCCTTGAGAGACCCCAAAGCCCAGTTGGTGTGGCTGGAGAAAATTGGCAGCTTCTAGGCGAATATTTCTTACTGCTGCTTTGGCAACTAGACGGCGAAGGGTGTTGCCAACAGCAATGGGTCTGATTCCCCCATCCTTCTTCTTCAAAGCACATAATGAGGCTCCAAAAAAGAAAGGCTTAATTTCTTCTGGGATTCGCCCAGCCAGGCAGTTGTTGACAAAAGTTGTTAATTCGGTGAGGAGGATTGATGCAGATGCTCCGAGTACTGGATTTACCATCTCTTTGAGGTGTTGTGGTCTAATTCCAGTGTAACCTCCTGCAGATCCTGCTGGAAATGACACTATCGCCTTATAGACTTCTGATTCTGGCAAAATTAATTGTTCAGTGATGGGGTCTCCTTCAGGGTTGTTGTTGATATATATCGTGTCGAATAGGTAAAACTTGCTATTTTGGCTAAAATAGCAACGCTCTTCTTGCCGAATAAGGCAAAGGAAAATTTATATATGCAATAATTTCGCAAAAATCATTCCGAACCTAACGAAAAAAATACATTTCATTGTGTTTGTTTACTATTAAATTATTGTAAATTTATGTCAAATATATAGATGGATTAGGCTAAACTAAATTGCGCTTGTTATATATATATATATATATATATATATATATATATATATATATATATATATGTCGTGCCGATTAGGTAAAACTTGCAATTTCGGCTTAAATAGCAACGTTCATCTTGCCATATAAGACAAGCGAAAATTTGTGTATGCAATAATTTCGCAAAAATTATTCTGAACCTAACGAAAAAAATATATTTCATTGTGTTTGTTAATTATTAAATTATTGTAAACGTATCAAAAATATATTTAGTTGGATTAGGCTAAATTAAATTGAGTTTGTTTTAATAAGGTTAGGCAAGTTTTCTAAGATTCTTTTGGTGCAAAATTAAATTTTTTTACATTAACATAAATGAAAAAATATATCTTCAAACGTATAAGAGAAAATTTTAGAAAGGACTTAATTTTAGATGAGTTCTTGCTAATTGG
>WNWK01055934.1:0-11139 GCA_009830355.1 Cherax destructor
AAGGAGATGCAGTAGTGCAACCTGGATTTTCTTCTGGGTTGCATAAGCCAGGGACAAACTTGGCAGACTAGCGAGCAAGAGCACGACAGGACTCAAGAAGTGGTGAGAGTTCACCTTGCCCTGCAAAATTTACCTCCAACGGCGTCTTCGCTCTGCGGCCCTTTCTTTACCTTCCCTTCTTGCTGATGGACCCTCCTTTAATCCTGACTCTCTCGTTGACTTTTTGACAGAAACTGACTTACTACACAAACTCTGAAGATTATACCTCTAGCACCTCCCTCAGTCCCTTCTACCTTGATCTCTTGCTACCCTCTATCCCTGCACTATCCACTGTCCTGCTGCACTCCATACCCTACTAATCATCCATCTCCCGCTTACAATCTATTCTCCCTGCATCCTGTCCTACCCTGCCGCATTGTATGACCCTTGTGGTTTAGCGCTTCTTTTGATTATAATAATAATGCATAAGCCAGGATTTAAATCTGGGGGACTTAAAAATGATAAGATACTGAAAAATTCAAAGAATTTGTGTTTAAAACATGAGTTTCAGCATGTTAATGAAATTTCTTAATCTGTCGTGCTTTTGTGGTCACTGGTCAGTATAAGTGAAAAATACCCATTTGAAAAAATAAAAAAGTATTTGCCTCTGAGGCTTTAGCCCCCTCCCCTACTCCATCTCCCCAATGGCTGCACCACTGGGGAGATGAAGTAGGCCTTTGAACTCCTCTGAAAAGACTGAGAATATCAAGAGGAACATTAGCAATAAAAGATTCAACACTGAATGTGGCTATACATGTTTGATGAAGTATTCAGAGTGACAAGTGAGCAGGAGAAAAAAAAAAAAAAAAAAAGGTAGGCATTAAGTACAGCTTATTTGGTTATTTTTGGGTAATGAGGAGATTTCTAAGTAGGGCCTTAAGTTGATTTGCAGGCAGGGGTCCTTTAATGTGTTCTGGTAATGAATTCCAGATCTTCGGGCCCTTTACGTGCATAGCATTTTTGCACAGGGAGAGATGGAGACGAGGTATATCGAAGAGTGATTTGTGCCTTGTATTATGGTTGTGTGTTCTGTTGTAGTTAGCAAGTAGGAGTTTGAGAGGAGAGTTTATATTTGAGTGTAGTGTTCTGTGCATGTAGTGGGCACAGTAATAAGTTTGGATGTTTGTATATTGAGTAAGTTAAGAATCTTGAAAAGCGGAGGAGTATGCTGTCTGTTACAGGAGTTTGTGATCAATTGCACTGCAGTTTTTGTTGAGTTATTAAAGGTTTAATAACATGTATTAAGGTGATTTGCTGTGGTTGAGCCCCATGCTCAAATACCATAGGTGAGGTGAGGGTAGATGAGTGAGTAGTATAGTGCAAGAAGAGCTGATCTGGGTACATAGTACCGTATCTTTGAGAGGATGCTTACTGTTTTGGAGACTTTCTTGGATATTTGCTGTATGTGATTTTGGAATTTGAGATTGCAGTCTAGATGGAGACCTAGAAATTTGCCCTGTGTGTGTCTAGAAATAGGTGAACCATTTATCAGTATGTTTAGCTGTACATTTGTAGCTCTGTTTCCAAACAGCATAAAATAGGTTTTGTCTATCTTTGTAAATTGTGAGTTCAATAACTTTGTAACTTGTGAATTCATTACCTTTGTAACTTGTGAGTTCATTACCTTTGTAACTTGTGAGTTCATTACCTTTGTAACTTGTGAGTTCATTACCTTTGTAACTTGCTCAGCTATCAAAACTTTGGGGTCCAGTCCCTGGACCCATTATTACCTCTGTAATCTTTTGACTACCGCCCACAGGATGGGTATGGGGTGCATAATAAAGATATCAAACTGAAACTGAACTATATTGAGAGTAAGTTTGCTCGTGGTCATCCAAGTAGATATTTTTAGTAGTTCGGCATTTACAGTGTCTGTTAGTATGGTTGAGTTTTAGTGAGATAAGACATTAGTACATAGTGTCATCTGCAAATAAAATGGGTGGGAGGTCATTTTGTTTGTCTTCCAACATCCAAGACCATGTCATGATGGTCCAGTAGTTGTGAGAGGCAGGAGCAATCTGCTCTAAACCCATGCTGCCCTGGGTTGTGCAACTGATGGGTATATAAGTGACTGGTGATCTTGCTTATTAGAACCCTTTCAAAGATTTTTATGATGTGAGATGTTAGTGCTACTGGTCTGTAATTCTTTGCAGTTGCTTTACTGCCACCTTTGTGGAGTGAGGCTATGTCTGTTGTTTTTAGTGACTGTGGGATGACCCCTGTGTCTATGTTCCCTCTCCATAGAATATTTAAGGCACATAAAAGGGGTTTCTTGCAGTTCTTAATGGACACAAAGTTCCACGAGTCTGGGCCTGGGATAGAGTGCATGGGCATGTCATTTATTACTTTTTGAAAAGTCCTGTGGTGTTAGAATTATATCAGAAATTCTTGAATTAACCAAATGTTGAGTCTCGGTCACAAAAATTCATTTAGATTCTCAACCCTTAATCTGATTAACAGCTCACTTAATGCTGATTTATATTGGGACTTCAGTATCTCACTCATTTCTTTGCTGTCATCTAAGTTCCATCTTGTTTTAGCAGGGTCCAATACTAGATGTGGTTTTGCCCTAGATTTGGCATAAGAAAAGAAGTACATATTTTGGTTTGTTTCAATTTCATTTATGGCTTTATGTTCTTCCCGTGTTTCTTGGCTTCTTTATGATTCTTTAAGCTTAATTGCGATATTTTCTATTTCTCTGGCCAGTGCCTCCTTTCGTATTTCAGATATACTGGCCCCTTTCAGCAGCTCTGTGAGTCTTTGCCTTCATCTGTAGAGGCATCATCTCTCCCTTTCTAGTTTACATGTCTTCTTCTTTCTTAAAGGAATGTGCCTTGAGCCTACCTCAAGTGCCACAGAGTTAATTCTTTTTAGACAAAGGATCAGATCCGTTTTGTTCAGGATATCTTCCCAGCTTGTTTCATTTAGGACATGGTTGATTTGATCCCACTCTATGTTTTTGTTATTGAAGTTGAATTTGGTGAAGGCACCCTCATAACTGATCTCATTTTGCTGACCACAATCTGTCCACAGACCTTCCGCAAACCGGTACCACTTTTAGACAACACCTCATTATCTAACTCCGGTGATGGTGCTACGGCTGACCCGTTTTGATACCTCCAACCTTTGTTCTGTGTTGACTATGCACCCAGCTTGTCCTACAACTGCGTGTCGATTTTGAATCGACCCGACAAACAGAAATTATTACAAATATTCCTTCTCACTCCAACCCTAAGAAACATGCTACCTGGAAACTTATTCCCCTCCACTCTATATTTATAAGAAAATCTTGGACAAAATTCTTTTCAGCCAATGACACCTACAAAACTAGGGATGCCAAGCCCATGATGGTACTCTTCAAATTGCTTGTTCTCTCTATAATAATAATAATAATAATAATAATAATAATAGTTTATTTAGACATGATACAATGTTGTTATTTAGACATGATACATAATTAGGTATAAATGGAGTGTACATGCCAAAAGCCCCTAATATGCTGTGCATTGTGGGCATTCTTAAGACTAATTAATAGTAGACTAGTATGTACATGGTAAAAAATTATGGTTGATAATTTACAAAATAAGTATACAGTAATTGTGTATGTAAGTTGTAAAATTTGAACATAAGTTGAACATAATAATTTATTAATTGTTGCAATGCAATTAATTGAATGAGATCAAACAATTTAAAACAATTAGTTGCATTGCAATTTCAGTTTATATGGTCATATAAGTTACACAGAGTACAAGAGAGTGAATTATTTTTTTGTTAATGTTATAGAAACAGTTAGCTCAATATGCATTATTTATAACAGGTTTTTACATTTTAGTGATTAATCAACTTTGTTGGGAATGTTTGATATTGTGCACCTAGGTTTGGGTGAGAAGGTGGTTTTTTAGCATCGTTTTGAATTGGGGTACAGGCAGGGTTGCTTTGGCAATCACAGGTAATGAATTCCAAATTTTTGGGCCTTTTATATGCATTGAGTTTTTGCATAGTGTTAGATGGACACGGGGAACATCGAGGAGTGATCTGTGTCTAGTGTTATGGTCATGTGTTCTGTTAAGGTTGGTAAGGAGAAGTTTAAGTGGTGGGTTAATATTTGCATAGATTGTTCTATGTATGTAATAGGCACAGTAAAAAGTATGGATGTCTTTTATGGTGAGTAAGTTTAGATTTTTGAATATTGGTGGAGTATGTATTGGTAATCCCCCTTATGTATGCTGGGAAGCAGTTGAACAATCTTGGGCCCCTGACACTTATTGTGTTGTCCCTCAACGTGCTAGTGGCACCCTGCTTTTCATTGGGGGATGTTACATCGCCTGCCGAGTCTTTTGCTTTGTAGCGAGTGATTTTCGTGTGCAAGTTTGGTACTAATCCTCGAGATTTTCCACGTATATATAACAATGTATCTCTCCGCCTGCGTTCTAGGGAGTACAGGTTTAGAATCTTCAAGTGTTCCCAGTAATTGAGGTGGTTTATCACTTTACAAATCGCTTGTTCTATCTAGGCTGGAATATTGTTGCACACTAACTGCACCATTTAAGGCAGGTGAAATTGCTGACCTTGAAAATGTGCAGAGAACCTTCACGGCACGCATAAGTGCGATAAACCACCTCAACTACTGGGAACGCTTGAAGTTCCTAAACCTGTACTCTCTAGAACGCAGGCGGGAGAGATACATTATTATATACACATGGAAAATTCTCGAGGGCTTAGTACCAAACTTGCACACAAAAATCACTCCCTACGAAAGCAAAAGACTCGGCAGGCGATGTAACATCCCCCAATGAAAAGCAGGGGTGCCACTAGCACGTTGAGGGACAACACAATAAGTGTCAGGGGCCCAAGATTGTTCAACTGCCTCCCAGCATACATCAGGGGATTACCAACAAACCCCTGGCTGTCTTCAAGCAGGCACTGGACAGGCACCTCAAGTCGGTACCTGATCAGCCGGGCTGTGGTTCGTACTTGGACTGCGTGCGGCCAGCAGTAATAGCCTGGTTGATCAGGCTCTGGTCCAACATGAGGCCTGGTCACAGACCGGGCGCGGGGCGTTGACCCCTGGAATTCTCTCCAGGTAGTCACAGCTCACACATAAGAGTTCCAGCAACAATGCAGCTGCGATCCAACAATATGAGTTGCATGATGAGTTGTCAGTCGAGTGAAATAAGCAGTCCTGGGATACAAGGCCTAGGACCTCACTACACACGTCCTCTCCCCTCAAACACTCAGCCCAAACTGTCAAACTATCTATGCAGAGCATTTCGGGCAAATTAGGTCAGTTTGGTCCATTTTTCTGATGGGTGAGCATAGACAACCGGTGTAAAGAAACACGCCCAATGTTTCTACCCTCGCTGGGAATCAAACCCAGCGTTAAATCTTAAATCAGCAAATAATAGAGCCTACAAGATTGGAGAATACACTGAACCTCATCTTCACTAACACTGATAATCTCATTCGAAATATTATCATATCAAAAACAATATACTCAGATCACAACATAATGGGACATGCAACTTTGACCACCCCAGAAAATGCCGTGCCCATATGACAACAGGAAAATGCAACCTCCCTTTCTGTAAGCTTTTCCACCCTGAAATGTGTCCCTCATCAGTTCAGGAAAGACAGTGTTGTAACCTATATTGCCAGGCACACCACCTAAAGGTTACAAGACGACACAGAACATCCAGACCATGGGAAAACCTGGGTAGCCAAAGTCACTCCAGAGAGAGGTTTTTAGCGCCAGGAAGGAAAAAAAGCTGGTAGGAAATGACAGAAATCGTACACCAACTGCAATCATTTCTGGAGTGGAACCACACTCAATGGCCTCCACTCCAGAACAACAGATATTAGTGCCAGGAAAAAAAGATTCCCCCTCATACCACCAATACCACCAATCCGACGACATTCATCTTTGCAAATATACAAGGTCTAAAGCCAGCAACGAACAACAAAATACCTTACATCCGTGGACTGCTTACAGAGTCAAATGTAATGTCTGCGGCTTTCACAGAGACCCACATAAAGGATCACTTGGACAATGAAATATGGATCCCGGGCTACAGCCTATACAGATGTGACAGAGTGAACAGGCAAAAGGGGGGGTTGGCCTGTATATCACAGAGTCACTTATATGCTCAGAACTACTAAATGCCTCAAATGATGTAGTTGAAGTTTTAGCAGTAAAGATTGAGAATCAAAACCTGGTCATCGTGGTTGTATACAAGCCTCCGGATGCAACGTCCCAACAATTCCAGGAACAGCTTCTGAAAATTGACCACTGTCTGGAAAACCTTCCAGCTCCTGCCCCCAACATCTTGCTCCTGGGAGACTTCAACCTAAGGCACCTAAAATGGAGGAATATTGCAAATAATGTGGTAGCAGAGATAACACCAGGAGGCAGCTCAGATGAAAACTCGCACACGCACGAGCTTTTAAATCTCTGCACCAAATTCACCTTAAACCAACAAATAATAGAGCCTACAAGATTGGAGAATACGCTGGACCTCATCTTCACTAACAATGATGATCTGATACGAAATACCATCATATCAAAAACAATATACTCAGATCACAACATAATAGAGGTCCAGACATGTATGAGAGGGGCCGCAGATCGACAAAATGTGATCATTCGCGAGGGAGCCTTCTCCAGTTTCAACTTCAATACCAAAAACATAAGGTGGGACCTCGCTGTATAACCCTTGTGGTTTAGCGCTTCTTTTGATTATAATAATAATAATAAGGTGGGAACAAGTAAACCAAGTCCTAAATGATATAAACTGGGAAGATAGCCTACGCATCACAGATCCTAACCTATGTCTAGAACAAATTAATTCTGTGGCACTTGAGGTTTGCTCAAGGCAAATTCCCTTAAGGAAAAGGAGGAGAAGATGTAAACTAGAAAGAGAGAGGCGCTCCCTATACAGGCGAAGGCAAAGAATAACAGAGCGGCTACAAGAGGCCAATATATCTGAAATACGTAGGGAGACACTGGTCAGAGAAATAGCAAACATCGAATTAAAACTAAAGGAATCTTACAGGAATCAAGAAACGCGGGAAGAACTAAAAGCCATAAATGAAATTGAAAGAAACCCAAAGTATTTCTTTTCTTATGCCAAAACAAAGTCGAGAACAACATCCAGTATTGGGCCTCTACTAAAACGAGATGGGTCCTACACAGATGACAGCAAGGAAATAAGTGAGTTACTAAAGTCCCAGTATGACTCAGTTTTTAGCCAGCCGCTAACCAGACTGAAAGTTGAAGACCTAAATGATTTTTTTATGAGTGCCACAGAACCTGGTAGACGCAAGCCTATCTGACATTACCCTGACGCCAAATGACTTCGAAAAGGCGATAAATGACATGTTCATGCACTCCGCACCAGGCCCTGACTCATGGAACTCAGTGTTCATCAAGAACTGCAAGAAGCCCCTATCACGTGCTTTTAACATCCTATGGAGAGGGAGCATGGACACTGGGGTCGTCCCGCAGTTACTAAAAACAACAGACATAGCCCCACTCCACAAAGGGGGCAGTAAAGCAATAGCAAAGAACTACAGACCAATAGCACTAACGTCCCATATCATAAAAGTCTTTGAAAGGGTTCTAAGAAGCAAGATTGCCACTCATCTAGATAACCATCAATTACACAACCCAGGGCAGCATGGGTTTAGAGCAGGTCGCTCCTGTCTGTCCCAACTACTGGACCACTACAACAAGGTCCTGGATGCTCTAGAAGACAAACAGAATGCAGATGTTATATACAGAGACTTTGCAAAAGCCTTTGATAAGTGTGACCATGGTGTGATAGCACATAAAATGCGTGATAAAGGAATAACAGGAAAAGTTGGTAGATGGATCTATAATTTCCTAACAAGTAGAACACAAAGAGTAGTAGTCAACAGAGTAAAGTCTGAGGTGGCTACGGTGAAAAGCTCTGTTCCACAAGGCACAGTACTCGCTCCCATCCTGTTCATCATCCTTATATCGGACATAGACAGGGATATCAGCCACAGTGCCGTGTCTTCCTTTGCAGATGACACCCGAATCTGCATGCCAGTGTCCACCATTGAAGACACTGCAAGACTCCAAGCAGACATCAACCAAATCTTTAAATGGGCTGCAGAAAACAATATGAAGTTCAATGATGAGAAATTTCAATTACTCCGATATGGAAAACGTGAGGAAATTACATGTAACCCCCCTGGAAGCTGGAGATGAGTCAGATGCACAGGACCCACCCGCAATGAATGATGAGGTAGTCATGTCGCAGGCACCAACAAAGAGCACTGATTTAACCAAAGTACCTGTTAAGGTTATAGGTGTTACAGAAAGAACTAAGTCAGGTGAGCCTTCCTCTGGAGAGGCATTTGATTTGCCTGACCTTCCTCAAATTATAACAAACTTGCAGGAAAAAATTGAGCATCTTGAACAGATGCTGACGAGTTTAATATATATATGTAGTCAAGATGATGCTCCTGAGTGCGTTGATGATGTCAAAAGTGCATCAACAATCTCGGTTCAATTTCAAGCCATTTGTAAGAAAGAAGCCAATGACTCTTGGCTTCAAAAGTTGCCTTGGAACTTGCTACCAATTTTCCGGAAAATACTTAGAAATAAAGGTTCTGAAGATAAGCATGTACAAACTATGCTATTTGCTCTTAAGTGTCTGCACACTGTAGGCAAAGCATAATAGTCTTACCATCGTATGAACACGAGATTGTAATAACTCACTACAATGGATAGATTACAATTTTTTTCATGGAACATTGCTTCCATTAGGAAGCGGTTGCCTGACTTACATCATATTAGTGCAACCAAGAATATTGATGTCATCTGTTTGCAGGAATGTAGACTGAAAGAAGGAGTACCTCCACCAAAGTTGTCTGGATATGCAGCTTATCACTTAAGGTCAACCAACTGTTGTGTGATGTATGTCAGAAAGAACTTGCCACATTCACTCCTTACCCTGCAGAGTCGAGTAAACATGCAGTATCATGGTGTCAGAGTATACGCAGGCGATTTTTCCGTAAACATTTTTAATCTTTATGCCCCAGCAAACCAGCTTCGACCTGATGCTTTACCAGATCGCATCAATAGTGAACCTACCCTCATACTTGGAGACTTTAATGCCAGACATAAGAATATTGGTGGGTTTATAACAAACACCAATGGAACTAAACTAGTGAAATTTCTAAATGAGCATGATAATGTTCGTATTGTAGGCACTACTGAGCCCACTCACATATATGGAGGCATACTAGATCTGTGCCTTGGATTTAATACATCATATACGATGCATGACTCTGTCATAGTTGATCTTAGACAGCAATGCCTAAGCGTACGTAATAAGGCAAATAGATTACTGGGATTTATATCAAGAAGTGTTAGCAACAGAAGTCCAGAGGTTATATTACAGCTTTATGCAGCGCTGTATGACCCCTGTGGTTTAGCGCTTCTTCTATTTGATTATAATAATAATAATAATAATTACAGCTTTATACATCATTAGTAAGGCCTCACCTAGATTACGCAGCTCAGTTCTGGTCTCCATATTACAGAATGGACATAAATTCGTTAGAAAACATTCAGCGTAGAATGACTAAATTAATACATAGCATTAGAAATCTTCCTTACGAAGAAAGATTGAAGAAACTTAAATTACATTCACTTGTAAGACGTAGAATGAGGGGAGACATGATCGAGGTATACAAGTGGAAAATGGGTATTAACAAAGGGGATATAAATAAGGTCTTGAGGGTATCTCTCCAAGAGAGAACCCGCAATAATGGATTCAAGTTAGATAAGTTTAGATTTAGAAAGGATATAGGAAAGTATTGGTTTGGAAATAGGGTAGTTGATGAGTGGAACAGTCTGCCTAGTAGGGTTATTGAAGCAAGGACCTTGGGTAGTTTTAAATTTAGGTTGGATAAATTCATGAGTGAAAGGGGTTGGATTTGAGTGGGAATTGCACATGAGTAAATAGAATTATCAAAGCTTATTTCTTGGGTAGCATTGAAAATTGGGTTGAACAAATATTCTGTTAGTGGGATGGAATGTGAAGGACCTGCCTAGTATGGGCCAACGGGCCTGCTGCAGTGTTCCTCCTTTCTTATGTTCTTATGTTCTTATCTGATCACTTCCCAAGACTCACAACTGTCAATCTTGATCATATCTCAAGCAACCAAGGAGCTAAATACAGAAGGAGGAAACTTATTCTCAACCCAGAACACAGAGAAAACTTTATTAACCACTTGGATCAATGGTATAAAGATTATGAGCCCACTGGCACACAAAAATTCAATGACGATCTAGTTACCGCTATTGAGACTGTACTCACAGATCAAGTGGGCAGGAAAAGACAACATAAACCTTCCACTAGAAATGACAATAAAAACCAATGTAAATATTATGGAAAAATAAACACATAAGCAGTATAATGTGATCCTTTATTGACAACGTTTCGCCCACGCAGTGGGCTTTATCGAGTCACAGACTCACAGCTACGCAATCTAACACATGCAGCTAGGAGGATTGGTAAAGCATACCGTGAGTGTAGAACCCCAGACCTTCTCAGAACATTCCAAGCTGCACTAACAAATGCAAGAAAAAGAATGCAAGAACTTCAGTTCCTGAAGAATTCAAATTAACTAATATTACTGTCACGAGGGATATGGTTATCAAACAGATAGATAAACTGAAGCAAAATGAAGGTGGCAGCTCATGGTATGGGAGGTAAAGATCTAGCATGGATAGAGGCATGGCTTACCAATAGAAAGCAGAGAGTTTCCATTAATGGGGTCAAATCTGAATGGGGATTTGTCACTAGTGGCGTTCCACAAGGATCAGTTTTGGGCCCATTGTTGTTCATAATTTACATAAATGACCTTGATGAAGGAATTGCAAGTGACATGAGTAAATTTGCTGATGATACAAAAATAGGCCGTATAATTCATTCTGAGGAGGATACCAGTGAACTCCAGGAGGATTTGGATAAATTTATGTCTTGGTCTGAAAAGTGGCAGATGAAGTTCAATGTGGACAAGTGTAAGGTGCTAGTCGTTGGTAATGAAAATATCCCTCGAATTTAT